>CABHPH010130944.1:0-19496 GCA_902168325.1 Peromyscus nudipes | reverse complement strand
ACACACACACACACACACACACACACACACACACACACACAATTTAATTAATGTAATATTTGAAAACAGGAAGAAGGAAGACAAGAAGGGAAGAGGTTGAGAGGGAAAGAGAGAGGGGAGGAAGTGTTATTGTTATTAGTGGTAAAACTAGCTGTTTTGGATTCCCCCCACCCCATGGGATTTGCAATGACTTTGAATGTAAACCATGGCTTGGGGAGAGCTTTATATAGTTGTCATTATTTTTTCACTTAGCTTCTTGGTATAGATTTGATTAAAGTATTGTTTCTCCTCTATTAATAGAAGTGCAGTGGGTGGGCAGATGGGTTACAAAGCATTAACAAGGACGACAAAACCCACCTGGTTGTCTTTTCTCCTGTTATGTCCACCCTAGTACATAAGAAGAGCAACTATGGACAGCTACTGCTTCAGACATATGTGTGATTGCTGAGAAAAATGTTCTACCGTTCCCCAAAGGTGAACCCACATAAACCACAGTCTAATCTATGGCTTTCGTTTTGCCCAGGGGCTTTTATAATGACAGTCTACGAAACCTAACTCTTATAAGATCTGCTTTGAGTCTTTGGGAGATCATCTCCATAATGACTGTATATTTACATATGTGTTTTTCCCAGGTAGTTTAAAGATACATTAATTTCATTGATTTCATATATATATAATATTATTAATAATATGTATATATATATACATATATATTACCACTAATGACATATACTTCTTCAGCACCAGATTGGTGAATGTAAAATAGGTCATCACTGGTGTTCTATAGACTTCTTCACACTTCATTAACATGGGGGAATGTTAAACCTAGATAAAATGTACAGTATTTAAAAAAGAAGTTTAAACTTTTCATACAGTGTCTTCAATAGGAATAGTTTTCAAATCTTTCAAAGTCTCCAAGGTTAACAACAGGAAGAAGTCCTAGTAATTCTGTTGTTCCCTGGGGACTGGGTTTGTGTCATGGGTACATTGATAAGGCAGCTGTCTTAGCTTTCACAGGAATTGAATTTCTTACATGTTGACTATTATTTGTATACAAACTTCCATGTTTTAAACATTGAAAAGCTGATGTGTGCTGGTATAAAAATAGGTTGCTCTGTGAGTAAGACCCACTCATCGATGTACACTCAGATATCATTTTTGACCCCTATGGCCTGAGTCCTTCAAATATGTGTTTCATTAAAGCACAAATCCACATAGCCATGGGCCTGATGGATGAGAAACCAATGTTAACTCCTCAGTGACCAGAATCTCCCATACTTTATTTTTAACAGCATACCCAGTCTTGAAGGATCACCTGTTAAAGCCTCCAGTGATTTCAAATTTTTTACACACTACACTGTAGTGGATTGCTGATAAATGTACATTTTAAGAACCATATTATATGGGGTGGGAATTGTCCCAATGTCTTGGGTATGCCAAGATCCAGCTGTTGCAAAATTTGTGAACACATTTGCAAATCAGCTCAGGTGTTTAAACACCCCCATATACTGCAGGAGGGCTTTGATTTATTCAATGTCCTTGTGTTGTCTGAAAAATAAACATGTCAAGTATGACCATTATATTTTGAAAGCTGATTGTCTACTCATAGGTTAAGGTGAATAGTTTCTGGTGAATTGCCTAGAAAACATTTAAAGTACTCTAACAAATAGACTTCTAGCTAGAACAAGCAAACCAAAGTGAAGAAACCAGTCATTTTTAGCGACCAGGTGAATCCAATAGTCTATCATGTTCAGGACCTAATACATTATCATGATATTGTTCAGCTATCTGGAAAGAAAATGCTAACAGATACCATGTATGCAATGAGATTATGCTGGGTAAAATATAGCATGTAATTGATTTTACACATTTTCTTTTAATGAACACATAGATGGGATTACTAGGTATCAGGAAGCATATTAAATATTTGACTCAACTGTATCTCACCAGTGTGCTCAGACCAGAGGACTTGGGAATGTTTCAAACCCTTAGGCCTTGCACTGAGCTACTGAAGTGCTAGGAGTCTGTGTGTTTAAATCTGTATTGTAGCAATTTCCCATGTGAGACCCTTCCATGGGAAGCTGAAAGTCATTCTTGAACTTACAGTAAAATCGCTTTCTTGGACGTTCCAACTAGACAAACTTCAAGAAATTGTTCAGAACCTCTAGGTGTGCTGTGGGCATCCAGAATCTACCAACATGTCCCTTTCCTGGGAAGCTTGGGAGCGGCTCCATACTTCTAGTTCTGGTACTCGCAAGCCTTTTTGTTTAGGAAATCACAAGTGATGGTTTCTAAGGAATCCGATGCAGCTGATTCAAGGAGCGCACTTGGAGACTCAATGGCTTGGCAGAGATTCTGAGGTTCTGGTCTGCTGGAGGAAAGTATTTGGCTCAACTGTCTCTTCCTTAAATCAGGATGTGGTAGTGCAAACCTCGTGAAACTACTCTAAGAGTTGAGTCAGTGATTGAACACAACCCGTCCTCTGTGTAAACTTGAACAAGTTAATACTGCGTTCTTGGGGAGAAATTGAGAACATAAGAGCAAAGAAATAAATCAGAGGAAGTGAAAGAATGAGATTATGGAGATACCACAATCAATTTTCACCATTATTTCAACCAAAATCCCAATCGTTTCACCTTTTAGGTCCCTTTGTTAAATTATCCTCATTGCCTTTTCCTTTGAGTAAAGTCACACAGTAGTTAGCAATATAATGCAGGTAATTACTATCGTGGAACCATTCGTAGCTAATATTTAGAGTTAATTAGATGTCACATTTTAAGCTAGTAGTGTTAGTCCTTCCGCAGCTGTATTGGGGTAAGAGGTATATTTAGAATTCTGTAATCATGAATCATGCTATTAAAATCTCACATACTTTATATCAGAGAATTTGGTATAAAAACATGGGGTAGAATATCAGATGGTGTTCATAACGGGAGATAACAAGTGATGAAATCATACATTATTCTTATAGTGAATTTAAGCTTTAAAATCTGTATAAATCAAATATAATATCCTAACATATTTTTGCCCCAAAATCAGATTGTTCCCATATCCTTATTAAGCACAAGTGTTTCAGCCTCTATAAGAAAGTATGCTAAGTACTATTCTGTGTGCTTTGCAATATCTTAGAGAATAAATAAGAATCTGAGCTGAGAAGTAAAATAGATTTATTGAAATAACATTTTAAATTTAAAATAACGTTTAAATTTAAAATAACATTTTAAAAAAATTGCTTGTAAAAATAAATAATAACTCAGAATGAAATAAAACCAAACACTGGCCTGGAACTTAGGAATCATGCACACTCTTCTCTATGAACCATGGCAGAGTAGGAATCCAGTGTGTGGTGGAATCCATTCCTACTGCGTTACTTGTCTGGGTATGGACCAGCCTCTAGCTGAGCCATAAGTCCTGTGCATCCTGTGGGTGGGGAGTGAGGAGGAGAAGAGCCAGACCTGAAGGAGAGCCCAACCAACTCGAGTGTTTCTCCAGCTGTGATTGTTAGTTACTGTGTTTTTCACAGCAGGTACAAATGAACACCCCATTTGTATTAAAAGCATGCCCCTGTTTGAAAATATTTATAAAAAGCAGGGAAGTAACATCAGTTCGCTCTATTCCTTGAACCAGTATGAACTAGAAGTGTAACTGGTGCCACCACAAGGTTGACATTATGTGTTTGGACATGGGAAATGGTCTTCTCTCTGTTTTATGCTGAATCATTTTATGAGACCTGATTTTTATTCACATTCTTTTTTTTTTCTGCAGCGAATGATTTTTTTTTCGTAAAAAAAAAAAGAAGCTCAAACATGCACATTTTTATTGTTGTAGGATTGTTTTTCCAAATGTAGCTATTATTGTAACATATATTATCTTAAATTACTGAAATATGTTAAATCTCAAATAATGAGCACTGTACTTTGTATCAATGTGATTAGAACTATACCAGAAGATTACAGATATCCCCTTCATAAAACAATAAATATGGGGCTGGAGAGATGGCTCAGAGGTTAAGAACACTGACTGCTCTTCCAGAGGTCCTGAGTTCAATTCCCAGCAACCACATGGTGGCTCACAACCATCTGTAATGAGATCTGGTGCCCTCTTCTGGCCTACAGGCATATATGCATGCAGAACACTGTACACATAAATAAAATAAATCTTTTTTTTAAAAAAAAAAGCGAACTCAGGAAATTACAAAAAACAATAAATATGGATTCTTAAACTTAGGTGATATTTATTTACTTATTATTGCCTTCTACTAGGAGACTGAAAAATGGTCTTAAAATAGTCTTCCTAGGTAGCCCAGGTTGCCCTGGGACTTACAATCCTCCTTCCTCAGTCTCCTGAGTGCTGGGATTGCCAACACACAACAGTACAGCCAGCTTTCAGTACATGTTTTAATTGTGATTCTTGGTGTTGGCTTACATGGTCAATAAAAAGCTTGAGCATTTCCCAACTGGAGAATTAGGAACAAAGTCATCCAGGCGATGATGGTTGGAATGCAAAGAAGGCATGGGAAACATTTCTAATGATGGGCAGTGGAATGAAGGCCTGTTGGACATTTTTGTCCTTATGACTTCATAGGAGAACAGAGCTTGTAGGGGGAATTTAGAAATGTGGAAAATAAACTTATTTTTTATGTTGAATTTGCATAATAATAATAGTAGTACCCATCCCATGATAATATTTTCAAAACTGATGAGTTAGTATGTATAAAGTAACTGGCACATATCTAACCAGAATGCCATGGAAGTGTCTGGCAAACTCAATAATGAATTAACTAGCCAGAAACCTATTTATTTAAAGCCTCGCCATATAGTGCTCCTGAAGTAAGTGCCACCCTCTAGATTGCCCTTGCCATTTTCAAAATGTCTACAAGTACTTGTATGATTGCCTTCTCGTCGTCTATCTGTCCCTCTCACACTTCTTGGCTACATTACATAATCCTTTTGCTTCCTCTCTGAGTGCCTGTCTACATTCCAGCATGTTGTCCTACAGAAATCTCTGTCTTTGGTTCACTCCTGAAGAAACAGTCCTTCCTGAACTTGATCCATTAACTCTCAGCAGCTTCTGTAGATATCATTCAGGAATGTGCAACTGAGACATTTTAAAGCTCTCATAAAGAACTTCACCTTTGTGTACAGTATTATTACAACTATGCCAAAATAATGTAGAAAAGTAGCAAAAGAAACATTAAGAGGGTTTGTTGGGTTTCAGTGATTTTTGTTTTTAATTATCAGTCTTACAAAGTGATATTGGCATGTTATAATGGGAGGGCTGGTGAGAGGGCTCAGGATGTATAGTTGCTTGCCATACAAATTGGTGAGCTGAATTCCATTCCCAGAACCCATGTAAAGATGGAAGATGTGTACTAACTCCACAGAGTTTTCCTGTGTCTTTCACATATGCCCTGTGATACACACACACACACACACACACACACACACACACACACACACACACATGCATACACAAACATACACACTAAAGACATGTGTTTAAGAAGAGGAACAATTACAAGAGAAATAATAGAGGTTTGGTTTTTTGTTTTTTTTTTTTAACTGAAATCTCACCCCTATTTCTAAAGCAAAGTTTAAACATTTTATTTTTTGTTTTGTTTTCTTTCTTGTCTTTATTTCCATAACCAGAGAGTACATAGTTATCTTCTGGACACAGCTGAGGTTTGTTGTTTTAGTTGTAGTATATTTACATTCCTGACTGCAGTGTCATATCAGAAAAGGTTCCTGAAAGGCATTGCATGGATTTTTTTTTTTCTTTTCACAATCCACACAGTGTTTCCTGCATTTTCAATACTTTCAGACATTCCTCTTACATCCTGTGTCTCCAGAGGACCACGGTTGGAATCCCAGATTCTTCCTTTCTCATTATCTTGGGGAAGAACTCTCAGCATTGTAGCAAGGCCAGGATGTGACACCTTACTGTGCTGTTGTTTACTTATCTGTCAGTCAGTCCTCAGCCACCATCTCCATTCCTGTAGCAGTTACTTACCCAAGGCCTCTGTACAGACTGTACTAATTTAGAGACTGATTATCCACCCTAGGTTACTGTCCATTGTCTTTTCCTACTCCCTGCCTGTGACCAGCTATCCTAGTGAATTTCAGGTTGCCATGAACAAAGCATAGGAAACTCCTGGTGCTAAATAACACTTGTGTGGTTTTAGTCACACTATACCATGGCAGAACTACTCTTCAGAATGATATTATCCTTGACTCTTCTTTGGAAGGGCAGTCTAGGGGATGGCAGCATGCCTCATCCTCCCTGAAGCATCTGGCAGAGCATCCTGTCAGCTTCCTCCTGCAATAGCTCAAAGATGCTCCTCCTCTCCTCTGTGGGCTCTAGAGCTTCTTATGTTTGGTCTAAGGGACTGTTTCCCGAGGCTTAAATCTGTCAACATTCCTTTCTCCTCCAGAATTTCTCTAATTATTCCCTTATTTGTCCCCCGTGATTATTTTTGGAAATTCCTTCTCAGAAGTTTTAAGACACTTGACCCAAATGGCAAGAACATGTCTAAACAGGAGAGTTTAAACAGGAGAGTTCGCTTTTAATAGGTCATAATAGTTCTCAGAAGAACTCATACATGTGGGACAAAGATGGAGGATGTAATGTGCCTTTTCTGACATGATGAGGCTAAAAACACCATCTTCAAAATTAGGATAAACTCTTCCCCATTTAACAGGATATGTATTACTTTTACATCTGGTATCTCACTCTTGCGTTTTGCTCCTATAGACGGTATAGGTGCTCAAATGCGTCAAATCATAGGGAGATATGTGAGTAGCATTCATGCTACCACTTAAGCAGGATGAGCAAGAAGCTTACTGGCCTTATGCTTTCCTCTCCTGTTGATGTAAGTCAATATAGCGGCTGTGGAGAACTGTTCTAGCTCAGCGGGCAATTGATTGATGGGAACAGGACTGATCCTTCCTGATTTCATTAGTTCATCACCTCTTGAAATGGACAGCTGGCTACTTCATAGATTTCCTGTGGCAGCCTGAGCCAGCACAAGAAGTGAAGTTCAGGGGCTATGGCAGGCCTCTCCAAGCCAAAATGATCCAGACTTTGAAAGGCTGGGTCAGCAGAATTCCAGGAGACTTGGCTGCTTTACTTGATCGAAAAATCACCTCTCCAGTTTAGCATAAATTAAACGAGAGTTAATGAGTTATTGTACTAAAAGTTTGACTTGTCGACTGAGTATGGCCACTTGTCTGGAAACCAGGCATCATTTTGGGATTGGCGGGCCTAGGCAGCCTTCAAGGAAGAGACAAGGGTGTAAAAATCATCCTAGTTCTTGTGAAATGTATTGGTTTTGATGTTGAGAAGAACTTAGAAATCTAGCACAGTCGTATGTGGCATGGGTATCTACATTGGGAGAATGTAGAAACTGAGGCCAATGGTAAAACACAAGGAACTGTTAAGAGTGGGAAAGGGATTGCAGTGACCGGGATGCAAGGGAACACAGGAGACATGTCGTAGGTCAGCATTCTCTAAGGGACCGTGGATGGAGAGATGGTGGTGATGGAGGAAGGTTGTAAACGAAGGCTTACAGACCACTTAGTTTATAACACAAGGGATCCCCTTGAGATCTCATTGCCTGCCTGCTAGGAATACAAGCCCGATTTTCTAATTCCCAATGGAGAGCCTTTCTCTTGGCTGCTTTTACTGAAAACACTGACTAATGTGCCAAGCCTCTCCTCTCAAGCAGCTATTTTAGCTAGTTGTTTCTTTCATAGACAAGTTATCTTGACCCATAATAAACAAAGTCTTGACTCTCATTCGTATCTTCCGTGATTACAGAAGCTTATAAGTATATATTCTTAACTCTTATTACCAAAACGTCTGTTAATGAGGATGGATGTCTACAAGCTACTTAGTATCAAACATAACAGACACCTGCCAAATATTGATGCTTCCAGATCATTTTTCTTAGAGCTCAGAGAAACACTGCTGTATTCTGCTAACTTCTGGTTTTAGTAATGAAGTTGCAGCTTTGCTTTCAGTCTGGGTAGTTCAAAGCATGTGTAGTGTTTTTGGTAGAGGTTAGATTTATCAAAACCATTTGCCAAGATGTTTTATCAATGAACACCATTACTCTGTGTACGATCAGCTGTACCCTTGGGATCACTACTTATGCTAATAACAGCATCAACACTGACCTGAGGCTACTAGTCTCTATGCAGAGGACGGAGTGGAGCATGAGCAACAGAGTATGTTCTTGTTCAGTACTCATTTCGCACATTACCAGCAGTTTCCTTTCCTTGAATGTAAGCTTAAAACAGAGAACCATTGCTTTGCTTTAAAAGGGGGTGGCGGGTTCTTTCCTAAGTCACACTGGGTAAAGGATTTGCTAAGGAGACTCTACAGCTAAGATTTCACAAAATAGGGGTCCTGTTGTGTGTGGGACTCCAGCTTTGTCATTAGCCAAGTCTACAGTAGCAACTCACCTCCTAGCTCCCCCTGCTTCCTTCATGTGAGCCTAAGAGGAAGGAGAATCAGATGACAAGCACAGTTGGTGGCCTAAACATGTCCTTAGATGTCCGGAGGACAGGAGACAGATTATTTTTCACTTTCAAACTGGAACGATGTTTGGATGAAGCAGACACTTAAAAATTACTCATGGGGAATGAAGATTGTCCTGAGTCCACCGGGGAAAGTGACCAACCCACTGGGGCCTCCTAGAAAGGACTTCTCATTGTTCAGATAGGAAAACTGAGGTTTCAGAAGTTATGCTTAGAAACTGGACCCCACTGGAGCTCAGGATTGTGCAGCTGCAAGTAGACTGCTCTCTGCCACTGTGTGTTATCCCTGTGCAGCTAAGAAGTTTCTAGACCGTGGGTACAGGTAGCCGCTCCGCGGCTGGGGTTGTAAGCAGAAGACTTAGAGCTTGAAAATGGACCTCACTAAACATTAAATTAGCAGCTCTCATTTGAGGGGGGAGATTGAACAACCCTTTGACAGTAGCAATATTACAGTTATGAAGTACCAATGGAATAATTTTATGGTTGAGGATCACAACATGAGGAGATGTATTAAAGTGTCCCAGCATTAGGAAGGTTGAGAACCACTGTTCTAATGCCTTCTTTGTGTTAGTGGTTGTTACCTGGGCATTAGTGTGTAAAATGCCTTTAGATATAACTTCTGGCCTCGGGGAGAAGCCTCCCTTGCCACCTCCATGTCATTCCCTTTTGTAGCCCACTGTTCCCTGAGATCTCAAGATCTCGTCTCTATCCCAGCCTTGTCCTCCTTCCATCTCCTGCCTGTGAATTTGCATGGATTCTCTCAGCCTTGCTTCTTAGATTCCTTGCTTCCACCACTAGCTTGATACCTCTTTGTAGGTAGTGCCTCAATATTCCTTTCATATTTTTCTCTTTAATCTTATGTATTATTATTTATGTGTGTGTGTGTGTACATGTGGGCCCAAATGTGCCATAGCATATGTGTGGAGGTCAGAGGAGAACTTGCAGGAGTTGATTTTCTCTTTCCACCGTGTGGGTAAGGAAGGTTAAACCGAAGTCATCAGGCTCAGTGGTATGTGCCTTTACCCACCGAGCCTTCTATCTGTCTAGTCCCTATGTAGTGTTTCTTGATATTGCTACAGCAGTCATAGTCCTGAAAAATAAACCAGATAATAGCTTAATTTTTTTTTTTGTAGAGTTCCGAGGCTCATAAGATGCTACTTAGGCTTCCAGGGATGGGGGTGAAAAGAGGGAAGGAAGGGAAGAAGAGGGAAGAAAAGAGAGGAGATTGAAGGAGAGGGGGACTGCTGGAGAGGGTAGAGATAGGGCTCGTTTTTTTTTTTGACACAATGTACAAAGCTGCCCTGGTACTGTTTTCTGTATCTGAGAATCCAGGCATGTAGATGTAACTGCTTAAAAGAAAAGATTCCTTTCTCTATTTGGACAAAATCTCCACTTGTCACGCCATCTTGGAAAAAAATATGTCCGTCTGTTCTGTTTGGGGTAGCCATCGTAGTTAGGGATTCCTTTAATAGCCTTTGTAAATCTCAAGGGTGGGGCTGTCTTTAGAGTGATTTCCCAAACCTTACTGCGTACACGTGAGCGTTTGGAGACTTGAAGAAATGGATTCTCAGTCAGCTGTTTCCGATTTGCAATGCTGTTGATCTACCCTTTAAACAGCCAGGTCCTAAAGCTAAGGGGCACTCTCAGCATGCAGTAGGGGCTGCATTAATAAATATCGTCTAAGCGGAAGCAGAAAGGGGAGGAAGAAGCCATATTTCATAGGCAGCAAGGAAGTGGAGATTCATTTTTCTAACATATTTAGAGAAAAGACGCTGAACGAAGACAAAATGATGGAAGAGAGTCGTGAACATTTTTACATAGGTAAACAGTTTTAACAGTTTAGAGCCGGACAATAAATCTCTTAAATGAGTCCTCTTCACTTTCTCCCAGAGCTTCCTGTAGCTCAAATAAAACTTAAAAAAAAAATCACAGCATCCATAGTACATGATACTAGGGTGACATCTCATGTTAAACAACCACTATTTGATGCTTATGAACCCTGAAGTTTTTGCTGATTTTGAAGGATTTAGGGCAGTAATCTTGTAATCTTGTTGAATAGATTTAAAAATCATTTCAATGCATGGTTTCCACCAAAGAAATGAAGGAAGGCACATAATCTGTCAGTGATGATGGGCAGGTAAACACCATTATTGATTGATCGATGCACGTCTCCAGATTGCTTATCTTGCGTTAGAATTGGAGAAAGTGATGCAGCTGAGATGGATGAGGCTGGGAACAAAAGAGCCTGCTGCGAGGTATTCATCATTAAGCAAAGAGCAGGGCATTGGCTCCTGTGGCTTAGTGCCTGGCAGACCGCTGGCAGTTCTCCTAGGGCTTGGCGGCCCAGACCTGTTCAACCATAAAGCAAGCCTTGATCTCCCTGAGGGCTTTCTTTGGGGAAAGACTCTGTCACTGAGGGAATATGGAGTGACCACCCACACTCTTGTGTTCAGTTTAAATGTCAGAAAGGTTTGAGATGTGACAAAATACACATGAGTACACAAATGAATAGATAGACAAATGAATTAATGGAAAGGCTGTCTCCCCCCCCCCCCCCCACACACACACAAACACACACATACACAGGCAGAAAGTGAACAAGCAAATTAATGGGCAAGTGGGCGTGGCCACACAATGCACATATAGTCTGTTTGCAGCGGATGTGGGTAGTCACTGTTCACTTTACTGTTTCCCCTTCTCTCCTATGATTATTACACTGCACATGTTCTTGGAGTTGAATTTTACCCTTTGCAGATGTTACGGCACTATTAGGACAAGGCAAATGGGTAATATAACCGACCAAATCTGTCCCTGTGAATGATCCTTTACTTCTTAATAACAAAGATGCTTAGGTTTTCTCATGAAGCCTTTCTAGGAAAAAATAAATCCCAAAGCAGCCCGAGGCAAGTAGCACAGAGGAAGTACTTAGCTTTCTAATAAGACCATCTTGAAGCAAGTATTTGTGTGAGATTTCAAAAAGAGGCATTGAGACAGCCCTCTAGTCACAGGCACACAACACCCACTGTTTTCTTCAGAGTGAATGGGTGGCCTTGTGTAAGTCACTTCCAGCACCAAAGAGGATTGTTTACCTTGGACAGACTGCTACATGTCATGGACCACTTCAATTTTCAACAATGAGAAATTCATGTCCCATAAGGAAAGGGTTATTTAATGTTTTGGTTGTTTTCTTTTAGGTCATTTATAAATATTGCCTGTATGGTGTACAAAGGAAGAAAATTATTTTGAAATCCACCCAACTGGCATTTGTTTGTTTGTTTTTAATTGATAGGTGTGACCTCCACCTTTTAAAGTGCAAGGGAAAAAAGGTGTCATTGAAAAGCCAATGGGGTTGGAGAGATGGCTCAGCACTTAGGAGCACTGGCTGTGCTTTCACAGGATCTGGGTTTGATCCCAGTGCCCACATGGCAGCTCACAAATGCTTATAACTCCAGATCCAGGGAATCCAAAACCCTCTTCTGGCCTTCATAGGTACCAAGTATGCATATGGTACAAGAACATATATGTAGGGAAAACAGCCATACACATAAAATAATATAGTAATAATTTATTTGTAAAAACCCCTTAAAATTAGAATCATTACATAATTTTAAAATGACATTAGTTACATACAGTTGCTGCTGTGTTAAAAATACAGTTACCACAATTTGAAAACATTTATTTTTAATTCTCAGGAAGAACAATGTTTAAGATTCTAAATTCACTATTTTCAATTTCATAAATAGGCTAGGTGTTTCAAATAAAGCTGCTAGAGCACATGAACTTCTGATCATATTCTTTCCATGTACAAATTTGCACACATGTGAGTCACAGATGCATACAGTCAGTACCCTGAAGTTTTTCTTTAATAGAGAATGATTACTAACATAAAGGAGTGAGTGACCAGCCCTAAGAGCAATGGAGTAAAAGCATAGAGTGGATTATATAAGATATAGAGGATCTTGTATGAATATGAAGGAGGTATTTTCTGGATGGTTCTTAAGTGATGTTGTTAGACAAGTCCTGGTGGCAAAGTAGTCTTTGAACTGAAATAGCTGTGCATTCTCTAAGCCAGTCTTGTCACAGGAGGAGCTCTTTGTGTTTCTTGTCTTCCTTCCTTTACCCCTAAATCTTCCTGGAAATGCTCTCACTGAGGATGAAACAATAGGGGGAATCTTCACAATCAGCTTGTGAGATAGAATAAGTGGTTTCTGCATCTTGAAACTGTCTCGGCATTTCATTTATTCTTCAAAAGTATGCCTCAATAAGTTTGACTCCAAGCCACTTTCCTTATTTTGAAGTTACCTTTGGCATTTTGCTCTCAATACCAGTAAAAATTCAACACAGAATATCAGTTGATTCTCCCTTTACATCCATCCCCAGAGAATAAGACAGAGTAGCACTGGAAAGTAAATGCTCAGCTAGAGATAATAAATTTCAATGCAGCAGTTGTGATGAACCTAAACTTAACCTTGAATTTAACATAAAAATATGAGGGTCAAAATTGAGCACCTTGTTCCCATTCTGACCCGAGATCTTTACGCCACTGTAACAATGCCTTGGAAGCAGGTTTGTTGGATTTAAATCTGTTGAATCAATGACAGGAAACCAAAACTGAAGGATGAAAATGCTTCTGGAGAAAGGCTCATGCAGGGAGATGCTGCTCAAGACCTTGTATAGAAAGCTTCACGTTTACATTTAGTGAACTGTTTTTTTAAGATTGTGCCAAGCAATGCCAAGACTTTACCTCTTCTACTCCATAGCTCATAAAATGGACACAATTATTCAGGGATTTTTCACCTGAATATAACTTCCAAACTCCTGGTTGCTTCCTTCACACATTTTATTTGGAGATGAATCTGATATTATGATAATACCTTTAATTTAAATTTTGCAGAACCTTTCATATACTTGTTTCTTTGTCTTTTGGCAAATGCTAATTAATAATGACATTTTGAGGTTGCTGAGAACAGATTTCATATCACGAGTCTAGTATGGCTGTCTCATCAGTGCTCTGTGGATATTTGATGAATATGCGTGCATTGATTTCCTGTTGAGTAGCCCCTGCTGGTCTCATTGACCTTACCTGAGGAAGAAAGGTGAACCATTGTTGTTTCACAGACTGAGGAAATCATGTGTTAAGCACTAGCAGGTCATCTTGCTGTCCCACCTCTGGATCCTTGTGTATCCAGTTGGACTTGTGTTTATAGTCATTAGGATGCCAACTCACAGTCAAGAAAGGCATAGTTACACAGATAGTATTAGTCAGTACTTTCTGGGTTAAAGGCTGTCTGCATTTTTTTTTCATAATGGTAAGATCAGCTTGTCACTTTGATGTGGAAGAGAAAGCAAAAGCAGGAATTGGGGAACTATAAGCTCTGTTTACAAACTAAGAAGTCCATATTCATCCCATAAACATAGTACTTCATAGTTTTATTCTCTGGTAGGAAACAATTTAGATAACCAAAACTTTCCTGTTTTATTTTTGGCTCTTTTAGGTCCTATAATTTGGTCATAGCAGGACAATGTAATCATGCAAAGCAGATTATGTCAAAAATAAAAAAGGTAAATTTACAACTATTCACAACAATTCAAGAAGAGAATAAACTCAGATTGTATGACCACATCCTTATGCTTTTTATTCCCTTTAAGCTCTAATCTTACAGGGAGCTACCCATGCTATCTTTCAGAAAGGATCTTGCTGTAGTTCTGTGGTCCAGAGAATGTGGCTGTGTAGCCAGTAAAGCATCTTTCAAAAAGTCATGAAAGATTATGGGATCTCATGAAAGGCAGTGCCTGTTTTCTTCTGATATATGAATGCTGTGATAGAATTTGAACCAAGCAGTAACTTTGTGTTCTGAGTTTATATTTTCAACTTACACAACGGACAAAATACTCTGGGAACTTGGGAGATGGCTCAGTAGTTAAGAGTGTCTGCAGTTCTTCTGGAGGACCTCAGTTTGGGTCCCAGCACCCATGTCAGGCAGCTCATAACTGGTAACTCCAGTTTGAGAGGATCTGATGCCTTCTTATGGATTCTGTGGGTTCCTGCACTCACCAGGCATATATCCCCACATAGACATAATTCAAAGATAAAATAAATCTCCAAGTCACTTCAGTGTAGTCTATGCTGCACTCCCTTGGGAGCCTATCATCATAGATTTGCTTTCTCCCTTTTCTCAATTTCAGTGTTTAAGGAATCACACTAATATTAACATTCCAAATCAAGCCTCTCTTTTATGTCATATGCTGTGCCAGACACCTCTTAACATTCTTTCTCATTATTAAACAGCCCTGAATCTTAGTGTTATGTAGCCACGTCAAATATAAAGAGGAAACAAAGCATAGAGGTAAAACATCTTGCCCAGTCAGTAACATCCTAGATCTGGCTGGCTTGAAGCACATAGATCTTCTGATAAATCCTTAGGTGTCTTTAATCAGCAAATCCCTGAACACAGCAATGCCTTTTCTAACTCAGCATCTGACAGTGGACATCTGTTACCATACAAGAATAAAAGCACTTTGGTTTGTTTGTCCTGTTTTTAGACTATTGTTAAGTCTAGAAAAAACCAGACAGTCACGAAGTTTACGTATACTCGTGACTTAAAAATTTACCTATGGTGAAACATCATGTTATTGACAACTTGAGAGATCACGAGTTTCAAGTGATTTTTTTTCCTGTGATGATGAACAAACAAGGTTTTGTACTGTTCTAAAGATTATTTCAGAGTGTGGGATGCTTTATTGTGATTACACAGTATTAGTGTTCTCAATTCTATAAATACAGGCTTTAAATTATACCAGCGAGACACAATTTCAGCACTTATCAGACAAGTTAGGCTGTATGTACTGAAAATATCTCCTCACTGACAATATGTAACCTTAAGTTATTCAAAGTTTGAAAAGAAATATATACCAACCTTACAAAGATTTTAATACAAAATAATGTTTTTAGTTATAACCAAAAATCCTTTTCCTTTTCTGAGAGTGAGCAAATACAGGAATGAGAGCACTACAAATCCCATAGACAAAAAGAGTGTTTCCTCCTCACAAACTCCATTCTCAAGAGGTGAACAAAATTTTTAAATGTATTTTTAGTAGTCGAGATATGGGAATAATGTAAATGTCCATTAGCAGATGAATTAGGTGAAATCAATATTGTATGGATATACAATATTGTTTGTCTTAGCGGAGAAGGAAGTCTTGTCATTGGTGACCTGATTAGAGCTGGAGAACATTAAGCCACATGAGGTCAGCTTGGAAGAGGAGGGACGATATTGAATGAGTTCCTTTCTACGTAAAATTTAAAATGGAAAAACTCATAAATCCTGGAATAAAGCAGGTAATTATCAGGGTCAAAGGACAAAGAGAAGAGACAAAAGAAAGGTGATGCCCAATATATTTGGAGTGTTAGTCATGCAAATTGGATGTTTGTGAATTCTACTACACAGCATGATGTTTGGAGATAACACTACTGTGTGCTCACATTTTTTTGAGGGTAGACCTTAAGTTAAATTTTCTTACTAAATACAAATAAAACAGAGAGCTTAGTAAAAAACTTTCAATGATTATGAACATGCCAATAGCCTTGAAATTGGTGATAGTTTTATAAGCGCACATGTTCCTATATATTAAATAGAATTTGTAAATGTAAAATCTAATATATTACACACTTTATTCTTCAAGACAGTATCATGAGTACGTGTATGTTGACTTTATTGGGAGTTTGCATCTCTTTCTAACACCTACGTATAGAGAATGCTCAAGCAAAATAATGGTTAACGTCGTTAGCCAACAAACTGGAGAAATTCTCACAAACACACATTTTTCTGTTCTCTTCTAGTTATACATGTGAACTGGGCAGGGTGAGGAGTCGCATACAGGAAACTTACTTACTGTGCCAAATTTCCTCAAGACAATTGGCACCAATTTTTTTGACCAGCACATACGGTTTTTGTGTTTGGGTGCAGGAAACCCCCATTTACTAGACAAATATAACATAAAGAGATTATTAATTTAATGTATACCCTTTTTAACTGAAAAGCCATGTAAAAGTAATGACTGACCTGACACTCGGATGGCTGCAAAGGGCTCTGGTTCCTTAGGAGCTCCGTCCAGGGTGTGCGTCTCATTGTAAGAGTCCCCAAGTTTTAGTAAAGCAACTGCATCAGTTGGCTTTGTTACACGACACAAATTAATGGATAACACACAAGACTTCCTTGTCCTATGAATTTTTCTAACGGGCAAGACAGGAACCAAGTATCTCTTATTTAGTTAAATTCGTGAAAATAACAACGTGCTCAGCCCTCCATTTTATGTGGAAAACAAAGATGTGAATGCACACAAAAGCTTCAGAATTTCATAGTAAAATATGACTTTAAGGGACTAACTTTCCTCACAATACCATTGTAATGCAAAGAGCAATGGACGTTTTTGTCAAAAGCTGTACCTTGCAGCAGTCCCTTCCACTTTCTAGCAGAGTAACCCTAAGAGAGAGCTACAGTGGCCACAATTCCTTTTCTCTTTTGTTGATGTGTTTATGAAAGCACATGGTGTGATGTCTAATTCCAAAGGGATCAAGGGGACACACATAAAAATCCTATAGGTACTACAAGCATGGTAAGTATAGACCCATCTAATGTCTTTGAGGGAGGGAGGGAGAGGGGGGGAGGGAGGGAGGGGGGGGGGGGGAGGGAGGGAGGGAGAGAGAAAACACAAACTTTCAAGGGTAGGGGTGGGGCGTCTGGGAGGAGTCTGGGGAGGAGAAATAATTAAAATATATTATATAAACATTAATAAAGTTTGTATTTTGAAAATAAGTTTTTAATATAATGCTTTTTAATCTGAATCTTTAATAAAACAAAACTGACTTTCAATGGTAATATTAGGATGCCAAGAACAGTCAGTTTCACTGCCAAGACAATTTTGTGGGAAAGTGGAAACAGACCAGTTTAATTGTCTTAAATAAGATCTATTATAAACGCCTGTCAGTGTATCAGAGTTCATATACAGATTGAAGGTTCACATTTTCACTTGTGTGATTTAACTTTTTATTTCTTAGTTATATCGTATGTATCCTTAATTAAGTTTTCTTCCCCCCTCCCCTGTTTCTCTCACCATCTCTGATCCCCTCTCTCCTGTCCTCTTTTTTTTGTCCCTCTAACATCAGACCTAAACCTAAGTGAGGCATGATGACATCTGCTAGCTTATATGTTCTCATGCACCACTTACTCCAGAATTTCATGTCATATAATAATCGTACGGGTATCCTTCAGTCTATTATTACTTAACAGTCCTTCCCTAGCGTTTAGCTCTAAGGTGGCACCATAATTTATCCCGACATGCTTGTTACTCCATCTAGCCTTCGGAGAATTAGGCTTGCAGCAGCCCCTCCCCCAGGCACATCATTCTTTGGTAGCAACCCTTCTCAGTCTTTGACAGCGCTCCAGGAATTATCTAACTGTTCAAGCCCACTGTCCTCACTGCTACCTACAATTCAGTTGGTGAGAGAAATCCCATGCACATCACGCTCTCTGCCATCCTGCCCAGGCCATTGTTCAGTTCCCTTAGCATCGGAAATTTCTCCTTCTGTGTTGTCCTTAACTGCAAACTCCAGTCTTTACTCCTTCAAATCCATGGGCCTCCTCCGTGCAGCTGCCCCTTGTCTTATAAAATGCACATCTCCAAACCACTGCTGTCAGAAACGGTTTCTAATGAACATTACACCCCTGTATCATGCTCCTTTCCCTTCTGCCAATGTCACCGACAGGTTCTGTCCTTCTCTTTCTGTCTGGTACAGTTCTTCACACTCTCAGTCCTCCTTGACCATTCTCCAATGGTGCTCCTTGGGCCCTGCTCTTCTCCGTCTTTCCCAAATGACCTCTGCTACTCCATCAGCTCAGATTTCTCCAGCTGCTACCACACCTACAGAGCTTAAGAGTCCCTTCTAGAGCATCTCCCCACATCTGTTTCCCCGCCATCTTTTTCAGTGTTGGAAGTCTTTGGCAGGGTCAAATTAGAAATTCTAGAATATTCCTGGAGCTTTCTGTTTCATTTCCCAAACTCATTGTCCCTAACACATTATTAATTGGTGCACATTTCTGTGCCTACAGCATGGCTACCCCTCACTAGAGCCTTTTAATCTATTCCTGATGCATGAACTCAGGTTTCCATGTATCAGCAATATAAAACTGCAAATCACACCATGCCTCTTGCCTACTCAAAATTTGAAAAGACTTAACTTTGAATTTAAAAGCTACTCTCTCCCAAGCTTCAAATTAAAAAAAAATCATAGTTAAACGTATCATTTTATTTAATCACAGCAATATTGTTAAATAAATATTATTAATATCCCCATTCTATAGATAAGGAAATCAGCCCACAGCTGCTTGGGTAAGACTGACTGAGTCCAGGTTTAAATTCTGGCAGTGGTCCCTAAGCCTGTACTATAAAGTAGTGTAAGCTGTTATATTAAAAAGCTCCAAAGAATTGGTCCATTGCCCATCCAGTCAACCTTACCATGTCCACTAGAACATAAAGTTCACAAAGAAAGAGGTGTTTGTCTGTTTGGCTCACTACTGGTCCCCAGAACTTGTGATACTGTGTTTACTAAGGAGAGGAGCTCACTTCTACCTGTGGACTTGGTGCATGCTGACCTCCTTCACCTGTATCACACTTCTAAATCCTTCTGTAGAAAGCACATCCTTGTCTTTAAAGCTTCCTTAAGCTGTCACTCCTATTCCCAATATTCCCTGACTACTCATTTAAAGCAAGTCCCACCTGAATGTTCTTACCTCATCGCTGAGTTCAATTTTCCTCATAGCAATTTCCCAAATTGAACTTATTATTAACCAATTTACTCTCTTCCCATTAACTTGCCCACAAGGGCACAAGAGCTCAGATGCATTTGCTGTTGCAAACTCAGTTTCCATAGCAAACATTCAGTAAAAAAAAAAAAAAAAA
>CABHPH010130943.1:0-35189 GCA_902168325.1 Peromyscus nudipes | reverse complement strand
ACACACACACACACACACACACACACACACACACACCCCACAATCTCATCCAATCTTTATAAAAACCAGAGGAGGTAGCAAGTGAGTGTTAGAACTGGACTCTAAAATCTAAGATAGGCATATTATTCCTGATTAGCCCGAATTGGTGTGCATGAACTTATCCCAGTATTCTAGAACTGGAGGAAAAGAAGAAAATGTTTTATGTGGAAAGCATGCGTAATGTAGTTATTGGATCATAGCAAACACCTGGTAAACTGATGCTAACAATAGTATTGTTGCTGCTGGGAAAGAAGAGGTCTAGACGAGGAATTTAAATATGCTCCTGTGCTTTTCTTCCTGCATGCCCCACTCCCAAAGGAACTCTAGGGTGATAATACACACAACCTAATCACCTTTGCCCACACAGCTTTCTCCCCGTTATTATCGTAAAAGAGAATTTATGTTCTCACATAATTTGAAAGAACTTCAAAGCTCTTAGCCATCAAAGACAGATTCTGTAGAATCTATTTTTATAGTTGCGAAGGGAGAAACTACATAAAATTATATTTCCAAAATTATTATTATTATTATTATTATTATTATTATTAAGTTGTGCTGGTAGATATTCATGTATGGAAATTAGAGAAAAATTTGTAAAAGTCAGTTCTCTCTTTCTACCACGTAGAATTGAACTCAGGTTGTCATGGTTGGCTGTGGGTACCTTTATTGGCTGAGCCATGTTACTAGCACCTAAAGTTGAAATTTTATTGAGCATGAATTTTGTCTACGCACAAAGGACACACTGAATTCAGAGAGGCTCCCTCTTCCATAATTACTGGTTGTCATGGATGCTTTCAGAGAAACATCAGATGCCATCTGAGTAATTATCCCTGTCTTCCTACTCCAAAATTTGTAAATAGATTCAAAATAATTATTCACTCATTATTTCATCAAAATTTTATCATTTAGAGCATTCTAACATTGTCTTTCTCCCTTACTAGTGATAAAAAAGGAACTGTCAAACATTACCACGTGCATACTAATGCTGAGAATAAATTATACCTGGCCGAAAACTACTGCTTTGATTCCATCCCGAAGCTCATTCACTATCACCAACACAATTCAGCAGGTAACTTATTTCAGGTTTTCTTTTGTGGGCCCTCACAAGTAAATGTCAATTTGCTTGGATACCACTGATCCTCTTAATTATTTATTAATTAATAATTAATTAATAAAATTAAATATTAATTACTATTCTTGATTAATAGGATACCAAGAAATGAGGGGGAAATGCTATCAATCTCTGTCTGTTATGATTTGTAGCTCACACCTCCTCAAGTATAATATAGTACACTCCATAAAACTAAAAGGAATAAAGTTGAATAAGTTGAGTGACTTAAAAGAAAAATTCTTTTTTTAAAGATTTTATCTATTTTTAATTATGTGTGTGTTGTGCATATGAGTGCAGTGCCCACAGAGGCCAGAAGAGGGCATCAGATCCCCTAGAGTTGCAGTTAGAGATGGTTGTGCACCACCTGATGTGGGTACTGGGAACCAAACTCAGGTCCCCTGGAAGAGCAGTATAATGCTCTTAACCACTGAACCATCTCTCTGACCCCAAAAGGAAAACTGTTTTTGTTTTTGTTTTTGTTTTGTTTTTTGTTTTTCCAGACAGGGTTCTCGTATGCACAGGCTGTCCTGGAACTCACTCTGTAGCCCAGGCTAGCCTCAAATTCAGAGATCCAAACTCAGAGATCCCCCTGTTTTTGCCTCTAGAGTGCTGAGATTAAAGGCATGCACCACCACCACCTGGAAAATTGTTTTAATAAACTTTATTTCTAGGTTTTTTTCCTTGCCCATAAAAGCAAGCTGATTATAAAATTTAAATATTAGAAAAATGTGCATCATTGGAAGGGTAACCTCTCAGTACAGGATGGTGTCAATGACGTTTGAATATGGATACTAGTATTCATTATATAAAAATTCCATATTCAAAAACATTATACTTTACAGAGATGAAATCATTATCCACATACTATTCAATTCATTTTCCTTACTAACCTTGCCTTAGAGGACTTCCCATGCAAATATTCATGTCTTACCTTGATGTCTTTAACAGCTACATAGAATTCTATTACATTTTGCAGTAGCCCTCTGGTGATTAGCAGTGGATTATGTGTGATATTTTTGCATTTTAATGGATATTTTATTGCATAGCACTGTGCACATAGCTCTGTACATTTGCTTGAATGATTCTATTGCTAGTTTCTAAGACAAAGACTATGAACATTTAAAAATTAGAAATTGTTATTACAGCAGTAGTTGAACATATACATATTTCAAAAAGGTGTTTATTTCTAATTTATTTATTTTTAATTAAAATATTTTCACAAAGATATTACATTTCTAATAAAAATCATAAGATGCAAAATACATTTAAAATAGTCATAATTTCTCTTACCTAGAAGTCATATGTATGTATTTTTACATATGTACAAATATGCATATATTTCTATATGCTTTTGCAAAATAAAAACTTATGCTATATATGCTGGTATTTATTTCTGCTGATTAAAGGGATGGTATTGAAAACATTTGGTGAACACTCCTAAAAAGAAAACAAATACCTAAACAGGAAGGAAGGGAAAACACACATGGTAGTTCCGATCAGGAAACATCCTATGCTTAAAGCAATAATCGTTTACTCTTTAGAGTGATTTCCTTCAAGACACTATAAGCATGATGGTTTTAACCCAACTTTACCATAGCTATATGTTGATGAAAATGGCTTGAGAATTTAACATAATTTAGAAATAGATTTAATTTTAAGATTGCTTGTTTTATATGTAAATATATGTTTACTATTTGAGTTTTTGTTAGATTTCTGTGCTGTTTATATGCATATGTAAATGTAGAACTGGAAAAGACAGTTAAATATGAACGATAAAAAAATTTTATATAAAATATTCCATCTAGCAATTAATCCCTATGGAATTTCACACAAAGGAACTGACTCTTTTAGATTTGTTTTGCATTAAGTGAATTTGTCGAGTCAAGCTACCGAATACAAGGACTCGATGAAAATACTCAGCATTGATTCTCATTCTGTATCACAACACCCCAAGCCCCACATTTTCAACTTATTGGGAGAGTGTGAAGTGATTCTATGTAACATGGTACGATGCTAATGTGACATTATGCTGTTGATTCCATTGCAGGCATGATCACACGGCTCCGCCACCCAGTGTCAACCAAGGCCAACAAGGTCCCAGTGTCTGTGGCTCTGGGAAGTGGTATGGACACACCTTCGGGCTCTTAAACTCCGTTTCCCATCATTTAGGGTTCAAACGCGTGTGATTCAAACCGAGCTGACACATGATGGATGACAAGAAGGAAGTCCCTGCACAGACTGCACCAGGGAGAAATTTAGTCTAGTTTATTTCTTTCAGTTAGTTTTTAAACCATCTGTCCCCACAACTAACTCTGCAATCTCCCCAGCTTTAGCAAAACAACTGTCAAGTGTTTATTCTTACCAGACTGCCATTCATCTCCAGCATCTCTTACCTATCCTTTCTTTTTCCTGGATTCTATGCCTGCTCCTATTTGGAGCCAGTTCTCAGCTCAGTGTCTTTTGGCTAATAACATCCACCTTAATCACAGTTTCATTTGTTCTTTATGAAAAAAATCTAACAATTGTTTACCAACCTAAGAACATTAAGTACATTATTGACATTGGCTCTCTCCAAGACACCCCCAGTTGGCACAAAATATTTCATTTTGACTATTTTTGTCAAGAACTGCAGCTGCTTTGAGAACATCATTTTCCTGTGATGTGGTCATGGTATCAGTTCACTAAGGATATTTTAAGTTATTAACTTCAAATGATATCTTATTGGTCTTAGTTTTGTGGATACCAAAGCTCATTGCAGAAGAAGTCACTTTGGGAGTTGTTGACATAAACTCCTAAAGTGTCTGCCTTGCTTCATTAGGAATTTGGGAGCTGAAGCGAGAAGAAATCACCTTGTTGAAGGAGCTGGGAAGTGGCCAGTTTGGAGTGGTCCAGCTGGGCAAGTGGAAAGGGCAGTACGATGTGGCTGTAAAGATGATTAAGGAGGGCGCCATGTCAGAAGATGAATTCTTTCAGGAGGCCCAGACTATGATGTAAGTCTCTCCTCAGGAATGGCAATGTTAAATCTCCCTAGAAGAACATCAACATTAGCAGTCCTGTCCTTAACATCTGCAAAGCCTGACCCGTGTTGTAAATATAAATATTTAAGAGTTATAATTTGGCTTAACAAGCTGTTAAACAAAATCAATGCTGTGCTCCTAATTTGACAAGTAGACCTGCGCAACACCTTGAAAGGCCATGTTTGAAGTCAGAATATTTCTGACTGTATTGAGAAAGCAGTCTCTGGCCTCTGTGCCTTTGAATTCTCTACCCTTGATCTGTCTCCTGCTCACAACATTGTCTGTGCTACAAAGGGCCTTAGTAGTTACATGTAGATACAGCACTCCGTGTATCTAAATTCCCTTTACATCTCCCACAAACAACTATGTATTAGCCAATGGTATTGGTTAGGAGTAGGATGGCTCCCACTTGAATAAACAGACTCAAGTATGGTCTTCAGGAGTCCAAAAGTGGGCAAGTCCTTCATCCTTAGAAATGCTTTTAACCCAGGTAAACAGCATGGCTTGTCACTCTTTTAGAAAACTAATCAGGGAAGATCAAAAAGTATTATATCAAGGTCTTGGTCAGATGGTTCAGTCAGTAAAGTGCTGGCCTTGCAACATAAGTTCAATCCTTTGAGCCCATGTGAAAGAGCTGTGCACAGTGATACAAGCTTGTAATCCCAGCACTGGGGAGGAGGAGGCAGGTGGATCTCTGGAGTTCACTGTCCAGCCAGCCTTGTCTAATTGAGGAACCTAAGGTCTCAATGAGAGACCTTGTGTCAAACAAGGCAGACTGTTCCTGGGGAGTGACAGCCAAGGTTGACCTCTCATCTCCACCATACAAAATTGTTAAAATTTGCAGATCCCAACCTACTGCTATTGCTGTGATAAAGACCATAACCAAAAGCCGCTTGGGCGGGAAAGCGCTTCTTTGGCTCACATACCCACATCCATTGAAAGAACTATTCAACAGTTTACTGAGACATCTTTCTAGGCAAATACTCCCATGCCTGTTTCCTTGGTGATTCCTTATAAAGATCAAAGGAGATAGGAAAGTTACAACAATCACTTCCACCATAACAGAAGCATTGTTCAAAAGTAGAGACGCTGCATGAATACACGCCTTTGAGCAGGCCTATCTTCATGGACGTGTTGCCCGCATTAGCAAGGTCCTCCAGTACTTGATTCTGTGCTCTGCTTTCACTGTTGCCGAATAGCACTTTTCTCTTTGGTTTGCATTTTTGAGACACATTTTCATTTTGTAGCTCAGGGTAGCCTGAAAGTTACTGCATAGCCCAACTTAGCCTTAAAATCATAGCAAGGCCCCGACTCACCCCCTAAGTACAGGGAAATACAGGCGTGAGCTATCACATGTAGATCAAATTAAGTTGTAAACAATTATTTTCCCCTATTCTCATTTTTTCCCAGAACCTGCAAATTATGTGGCTAGTTCTGTCCTTGGTAACAACTATTACATAGAACTAAAGAAAGCCCCTTGATGTCCCCCTTTCATAGAACATAAATTTCCTTAAAAAAAAACTTTCTTGGGTACATGGTACAGCTGAGGTCTCCTGGTAAATATTAAAGTGCATTTTGGTCATTAAAGAGTACTATAACTTATCTGTAAAACTGATCCAAGCTCTGGTGAGGTGGACACAGGAGCACCCTGGGGCTCACTGGCCAGTCAGCCGATGCTGCTTGGAAAGCTTCAGGCCAGTGAAAGACCCCATCTCAAAGGAGGTTGGTGGCCTTTCTGAAGGTGAAACCTGAGCTTGTCCTCTGGCCTCCACACACAAATATATATGCATGTGCACTTGCATACATACACACACACAGGACCATTTTTAAAAATCAAAAAAAGGAAGAGAGAACAAAAGACAATTTAAAAAAGAGAGATTATGTGCAGTCTCACTTCCCCAGACAGCAACCATTTTTATGTTCTATACAGCCTTCAAATTATAATACTTCTTCTACACATGACGATATCCTGGTTTGCTGTGGGATGGTCTGTATGTCAAATTGCTCTGATTGGTCAATAAATAAAACACTGATTGGTCAGTGGCCAGGCAGGAAGTATAGGGCGGGACTAACAGAGAGGAGAATGGAGAAAACAGGAAGGCAGAAAGAGTCACTGCCAGCTGCCGCCATGACAAGCAGCATGTGAAGATGCTGGTAAGCCACGAGCCACGTGGCAAGGTATAGATTTATAAAAATGGATTAATTTAAGATATAAAAACAGTTAGCAAGAAGCCTGCCACGGCCATACAGTTTGTAAGCAATATAAGTCTCTGTGTTTACTTGGTTGGGTCTGAGCGGCTGTGGGACTGGCAGGTGACACAAATTTGTCCTGACTGTGGGCCAGGCAGGAAAACTCTAGCTACACTGGTTCTTGGGAGAAAGGGTAAACGCAGCAGGTCCAGACTGAGAGCACTGCTGGGTGGCTACCAGTATCAGATCTGAGGCAAGAGTACCGTTCCTTTTGTGCCTCCAAAGATTATCCTAGTCCCCAAACAAGATCCTAAGCTCCCAGGTCTCTTTCTCTGTTCAGGTAGAAGGAGTGAGAATCTGTTCATCCTTGCTTAGGCCATCTGGAAAATGAACTTTTCAAATTTATTCTTTTACAGGAAACTCAACCATCCCAAGCTGGTTAAATTCTATGGAGTATGTTCGAAGAAATACCCCATCTACATAGTAACTGAGTATATAACCAACGGTTGCTTGCTTAATTACCTGAAGAGTCATGGGAAAGGACTAGAAACCTCGCAGCTCTTAGAAATGTGCTACGATGTCTGTGAAGGCATGGCCTTCTTGGAGAGTCACCAGTTCATACATCGGGATTTGGTAAGGCAAGCCGTCTGAAGGTCCATGAAATGAGAGGACAGAGCTCACGATTCCCTCCTCCAGGGATAGGGTGCCGAGAGATCTGACAAAGAGGGTGCCTTAACTTTCACTTTGCACTTGGAAAGGTCAGAGTAAAATGAGTCATGGGGATCTCCATAGCTACCTGTGCTGTGGTGTGTAGAACAGATGGAAAGACTTGGGTCAGTTTAGTGTTTCTCAAGACCATTAAACTGAAGAGCTTACTGCTAAAGCAGTGACTCGATACAATAATTAAACACACACACACACACACACACACAGAGAGAGAGAGAGAGAGAGAGATGGAAAGTAAAGTGTGTATTGGGATTGGGGTGGGAGTTCCCAGTACTGTTTGGTATTCACTGGCCTTTAGCTTCAGGGATTTGCTTGTGCTGAATAGCAAGTGTACTCTACACACCAGGCCAATGCATCCCATAAGTCCTGGGTGTAGTGTGTACAACTTCTGAGCATCTTTGAATGCATAGGATCTAGTGGAAGGCATTTTGGCTCTCTCCTTGTTAAGCTGAGATTCTGTGTTCAAGTATGTTTTTCAATAAGTTCGGATCTGTAGAGGGGCTACCCACTACCCCCACATTTCCCCAGAGTGCTCTTGAGTAGGAGCAGCAGGAAATATTAGTTAGAAGGAACAGGGGGAGGAGATAAAGATAGAAAATACAGGCTAGCCTCAAGAGGGCATGGAACCTATTCCAACGGGCCCAGAATTTCTGCCCTAGGGTATTTATAGGAATGCCAAGGGATGGAGCAAAAGACCTCCCCCCAGCACAGCCAAGTGCAGACCATCTTAGACATCTGCACTCAGGTCCATGGCCCAATCCTCTATGCAGACCTACTGGGTAAAGCCACGAGGAAACTTGAAAATGGGCTCCCACACAGATGCTTGGGTAAACAGGCTTTTACAAGAACATTTTCATCTTGAAATTTACGAGAAATTATAAAACACTTGAGAGTAATTGGGCTGTGTTGCATTTTGCTGAAAATGAAGCTGAGGAGAAGAAAATATCTGAGTCTGATATCGGGAGATCCTTGGTTGCTTTCACTACTTGACGATTTTGCTTTCTCTCCCAAGGCTGCTCGGAACTGTTTGGTGGACAGTGACCTCTCTGTGAAAGTCTCAGACTTCGGAATGACAAGGTAAGACAGTAATGTCCCCAACAGCTTTTCTTTCTGATGTTTCCAACTCTAGCACCAATGACCTCTAATACATTGTGGGGTGTAGCCCCATTGTGGGGTGTAGCATTCCCATTAGTTGTAGTCAAGAGTCTGATTTCAAGCGAGGTGGCCAACTCAGTTGGTAGAGTGCTTGCTGCACAAGCGTGAGGTTGGTCTTGGATTCCCAGCACCCACATCGAATCCAGGCCCTGTAGTGTGCTCATAACCCCAGCAACTGTGGGGCAGGGACAGAAGGGCCAGCCAGTCTAACCAATCAGCAAGCTCCAGATTCAGTGGAGACTATTTCAAAAAATATGTTGGAGAGTCTGGAGAGATGGCTCAGGAGTTAAGGACACTTGTTGCTTTTTCAGAGGACTGGAGTTTGATTCCCAGCATCCATGTCAGATGGCTCACAACTGATTGTAACTTCAGCTCCAGGAGATCCAACACCCTCATCTGGCCTCCTTGGGCAATTGCATGAATACACACAAAACACAAACACACACACACACACACACACACACACACACACACACACACACACATTTTGACTATACTAAGTTCTCTAGGTGAGCCATTTTGGTTTTATTTTATAGTAACTCTCTTGGCAGATAAGTAATATTCCCTAGTATTAATTACGCATATGTAGTAAGTAATTGTTGTAAAAGATATTCTTTTTTATTTTATTTATTTATTATGTATACAGTGTTTTCTGCCTGCATGTATCCCTGCAGGCCAGAAGAGGGCACCAGCTCTCATTACAGATGGTTGTGAGCCACCATATGGGTGCTGGGAATTGAACTCAGGACCTCTGGAAGAACAGCAGCCAGTGGTCTTAACCTCTGAGCCATCTCTCCAGCCCCGTAAAAGATATTCTTAATTATGTATATGTATGTCTATGTAAGTATGTGAACATGAATGCAGATGCCCACAGAGGCCGGAGGAGTGGGATCCTCCTGGAGTTCAAGTTACATGGGAGTGTGAACCACCTGATATGGATGTTGGGAATCAAACTCAAGTCCTCTGGAAGTACATACTCTTAACTGCTGAGCCATCTCTCCAACTCGGGCCTTATTTTTAAGTATAGCCAATCATTCCCATAAATATATAGATGTACTGTTTGTTCCCCTTGAAACAGAATTACATCAGACATACATGCTTTTGCACATGACCATATACTGTGAACAGATTTTTTTTCTGTTTTTTTCAAGATAGGGTTTCTTTTTGTAGCCCTGGCTGTCCTGGAACTCACTCTGTAGACCAGGCTAGCCTTGAACTCAGAGATTCATTTGCCTCTGCCTCCTGAATGCTGGGATTAAAGGCATGCGCCACCACCACCCACCCCATGAACAGATTTTTATTTGGTGAAATATAGAACTATATCATTTTTAGTGGTTGCATAGTATTCTATGTATTTTTACATAGTATTTCTATATAAAATAGTATTTAAATATTCTTTAACACGAGTACATTGAGGTTATTTCTACTTTATAATCATAATAAAGTATAGGCTTAGTGGACATCTTTGAATTTCTATTTTTGTTGTTATTTCCATCAGATAGTTTCATCATTATTTATAATAGTTAATTAAGAACAGTTTGTACAATTCAATAAATTTATTACTCCATAAGAGTGGATGCTGTTCAGTCACCAAAGATGATGCTGGAGGAGAAAATGTACCCATTTGATGACATCCTTTTAACTTAATACTGAAGAAAAAAATAAAAGCAAATCTCAAAACAACAGAAACCCAGTTCTGTTCAACTTACAAATAGAGAAAAGATACAATCAAAAAGTACAAGGAAAAATGTATCTTGAGTGATACAATTACCAGGCATCATTGTGGTAGAATTCTGAATGATTGTATTTTCACATTTTTGTGGGTTTTGATAGTTACCAAACATTTTGCACCTGAGTTCTACTATGTTCAAAGTTACATTTCCTAAATGCCTACAAATCACTAAAAGCTAACATATCACACTGAAAAGAAATCAAAGACCAGATATAGTGGCATATATCTACAATCCTAGCATTTGGGAGGCAGAGGCAGAAGACCAGGAGTTCATGAGAATTTGTCTCAGGAAGAGAGAGAGATAGAGAAAATAAGAGACAAATTAGCTAGAAACCTGAAGTGTTCAGCTGACCATGGACGCTATATGTCCTTCATCAGCCTGACTAATGGTGGGCCATGGAGGCAACAATGGCCAGTAGAGGTCTTCCCAGTTTGTGACACCATCTGTCTTAATAGCTGGGTTGATGTTTTCCCTACAGATACGTTCTTGATGACCAGTATGTCAGTTCAGTAGGAACCAAGTTTCCCGTCAAGTGGTCCTCCCCAGAGGTGTTCCACTACTTCAAATACAGCAGCAAGTCAGATGTATGGGCGTTCGGTAAGGAAGTAACCACACAGCACCCAGCCCCGTTTCATAAGCCGGCTTCCACAACAGGAAACCGCAAGAACAGCAACATCCATTTGAAAATAAACCCGAGTCTTTACAAAATTACACACACGGTGTGAGACAAGCAGGTGGTTGAAGAAGACAATTTCCTTCCTTGGGTTCAGTGTTAGGAAGTCTTATACACTTCCATAATTTACATCATGTTAGCATCTGCCTGGAGAATCAAAAGACTTAGGGACTTTTCCAATGAAACTTCCAGGTTTTGTTTTGTTTTGTTTTGAAACAGGGTTTTGCTAAGTAACCCAGGCTAGTCTCAAACTCATGATCCTCCTACCTCCTTAGCTTCTCAAAATCTAGGATTACAGGTGTGCACCACTTCTAGCCTCAAAGAGTTTTGTGAAGGAATCATTAGAATTTAAACCTTGGTTTATTTGAAACTCCAAATGTTGGAGGACTTAAATATAAACCACTGTTTGTGAGCATGAGTGTAACTATGGTAACTGTTCTAAAGGGTCCCTTCAGAATGGACAGAGTCTTTGGGCATCCCTAATGTAAACAGCAGACTTAACTGTTTGCTGTCTTTGGCTTTGTGCAAGTTCTCTTTCCATTATTATAAATAATACCTGGCAAAATCAACTTAGAAAAAGAAATAATTTATTTTGGCTCACGGTGTTGAAGGTTGCAGTCTGCAATCTGACCCCTTGCTTGGTGTATGTGGTGAGGTGGACAGGGACAGAGTAGAGGATGTGGCAAGAGCAAAGCTGCTCCCCTTGTGACCAAGAGGAAGAGGAGAGATGGAGAGGAGATGCTGCAGTCTCACTCTCCCCTTCAGGGCACTCTCCACATGGCTGTAAGTCCTCTTAAACTTTCCACACCTCCCAAAGGGACCAAACTGGAAGCCAAGCCTCCGAACCACGGCAAACACTTACCTTGTTTCAAATCATCTCCACCTCTTGCTCAAATTAGCATTTTAGATCAGGATTTTGGAGACAACAGTCCTGGACCAAACTAGGTACCCTGTTGAAGTGTTAATCTAATTAATCTTATCAATAAAAAACAGGAGTCAGATATCAGGTAAAAACCTGAAAGATTAGAGAAGCAGGGGAGCAGCCACTAGTGACTTCCTACCTCTTCCATTCCTCTGACTAAAAGGACTGAGATCCTCTCTCAGCCCCGCCTTACCACTTCCTGTCCCTCTCTCTACAGTCATCCAAACCTCTATGGTTAACTAGTGGCTAGCTCTGCCTTCTGACTCCAAGCAAACTTTGTCAGAACACAAAATATGACACAACATCCTGTTTCTGTAAATGAAGTTTTATTGGCCACAGGCATGCCCATTCATTTCCATGTTGTCTGTAGCCAATTTTCTGCTATAACAGGGTAATTGGCACAGACACCATTTGATTCCCAGTCTAATATACTTACCATTTCATTTTTATAGAAGTTTGATAACCACTATTTTCTTAAAATGTTTAGATTGAAATTTACTCTCTCAGACTACATGACAAGACACACCTGTAATCCTGGACCTCAGGTGCTGAGACAAAACGATTATGAGTTCTAGGCCAGGCTGAGGAACTTAATAAGATCTATCTCAGAACAACAACAAAAGATTGACTAGTTGAGTTGGCAGTATAGCCCAGAGGCAAAGCATTTGCCTAGAGTGTTCAAGGCCCTGGGTTTGATCCCCAGCACTGCAAACACATACAAACAAACAAAACCAAAAGAAGAAAAGCCAAATTCAGTAGAAGTGATTGTGAAAGAGTAAAAAAAATTCTTAAGTTGTGATTCTGTCAATTGTCAGAGTTTGGGGTTTTTAAAAATATGTTGATAGAATCATGACTGTTTTCAACAACTCTCTGGTGGGTACAGGATAACTAAGTCAAATTATCACCAAGTGACATAATATATTAAATATGACCAAGAAATATTTCATGCTTGTCTTAGTCCATAAGTGCAATTTTATTTACCACTTAATACATTCAAGGCAACTTGAGAGAAGGAAATTTTAGTCAGCAGTTTATTTTTCTGTCCTAAATAAATATTAAAGATAAACATTCCCTTTGAAAAGTATAAAGATAATCAAATGGGCACATAAAAAGGCAAAGTCACTCAGATAGTGCTTTTGTGTTAAGTTTGGCCCTTGTTGTCAAAACTAGTTTCAAATCTATGTATCAACTGATATGCCTGGTAAATATTATTCCTGAAATCTGTACCCTGTAGTTGGAAGTTCTCCTGTGTCCCACAGCCACTCGGTCCCCAGTAAACACACAGAGGCTTATATCAATTTCAAACTGTTTGGTCAATGTCTCAGGCTTCTTGCTAGCTAGCTCTTCATCTTATATTAACCCATTTCTATCAATCTCTGTATTGCCACATGGCTGTGGCATTACCAGTCTGTTGACATTTTGCTCCTTGGGTGGCCGTCTGGCATTTCCCTGATGCCACTCTTCTTCTCCCTGTATCTTTGCTTGGATTTCCCACCTGGCTATTATCTGTCTTGCCATAGGCCAAAGCAGCTTCTTTATTAACTAATGGTGGCAACACATATTCACAGAGTACAGAAAGACCATCCCACAGCAGTACCCTCATTCAATAGTTATAGCTTGGTTTTTTTCTTTTTTCTTTTTTTTTTTAACCAAAGGCAGCATTATTCAATCTGATTATCCACCTCATAAAACAACCTAGTTGCAGTTGTTTTCTGGCTGTTGACAGACAATAAATCTTTTCTTAAACAATTTACTCCTGCTATGGATGTTCAAAATGAATTGGGACCTATGAAATCCCCTCTCAGAGAAGACCCTCCCTCCCTGAGTGCTTTATAAGGTACTACCAGCCTTGAAATATGTGAGCAGCCTTGCCAAGAGAGAGTTGTGAGGGAGTCACGTTCTGTTGTAGAACTGGTTTAGAACATGTGTTTAAAGGAAGAAACACCTTCCACAATGTGGAAGACTGCTTTATTATATTTTACATAAAATCTATGGCCTACAAGTCAAAGTTTGGGGTTTGGGAACAATTGCCTTCTTTCTGTATATGTGGGTTGTCCAGGGTTTTGAACCTGGATATATGTTTAAAGCAGTGGTTCTCAACCTGTGGGTCATGACCCCTTGTTTCTCTGGTCTCACCCAGCCCCAAGGTCCCACAGCACTTATAATCATTCAGAGGCTTAATATTAATTACCAATTGCATGGCCTATGGCAGGCTTCTTAGTAGCTAGCTCCTATATCTTAAATTAACCCATCTCTATTAATTTATGCATTGCCACATGGCTTCGTGGCTTACTAGTACTTTTACATCTTGCTTCTCCTGGCTGCAGCTCCCAGCTTCTCCCCGGACTCCGACTTTCTCCTTCCTGTCTCTCTTGGATTTCCTGAATGCCTCTAAGCTGCTGTGCCACAGGCCAAATCAGTTTATTTATTAACCAATGGGAACAACATATATTCACAGCATACAGAAAGACCATCCCACAGTACCCTTGGGGTCTAATGACCCTTTCACAGGGGTCTCATATCAGATATCCTGCATATCAGGTTTTTTACATTATGGTTCATAACAGTAGCAAAATGACAGTTATGAAGTATCAAAGAAAGTAATTTTATGGTTGGGGGTCACCGAAACATGAGGAACTGTATCAAAGTGTCACAGCACTAGGAAGGTTGAGAACCACTGGTTTAGCATCTTTGTCCTTGGAGAGAATGGCACCATTCAGGTAGCGTTTTCAATACCCTGGCACTCTTTCAAAAGCACTCTGTGTTGTATCCTACTTAATCCTCACGGCAACTCCAGAAGGTGTTGTTTGGTAGGAGAGATGAGGCCAGGAGGTGTTAAGGAATTGACCTGGCCTGTAAGTGGGAGAACTCAGCTTTCAAAGGCCACATCTGAATGACCCCAAATGTCACTCTCTTGATCATCATAAAGATGGTCATAAAGACTTGGTGTCTTATCCTGAAGTCAGCAATGTCTTCCATGGGCTGGGGACTATGAACATTCTGAAAATGGACAGATTAGCCATGGGTTCATGTTCCCAAGGCAGTAATAGCCTGTGGCTTTTATCAGATTCCCAAATGGTACCTGACTCATGACAGACCAACAGCAACAATAGACTGTGGAATAAGCATCCATTGTTTTATCATTACATTCTACCAAAAGGTAACGTAACTATGCAATGAACTTATGCACAACTGCAGAAGCAGAAAGAAAGAGAAGGCAAGGACCTCATCACTCCTAAGTGTTGGGTAGTGGCTTACCACCCAGTTTGTTTTCAGTGTGAGGCTGCATGAGACCCCAAGTGCCTTCCAAAGCATCCCATGAACCTTGGCCCCAAGCGGCTCCCTCTGCGTTTGCCATTCTCTGGTTTTCTAACAAGCACAGGGTGGGGTGGGGGGGAATCTGAAGAAATACAGGAACACCTAAACCGTAGAAATGATGACCAAAGCCCACCTTTCATGCCCTCCCCCTTTCACTAGGCCTTGTTTCCCAGAAATCCCTTGCCCTGGCTCCTGGGCTCCTGGTCCTGTGAATGTGAAGTTCCTTTCACAAGCTCTGGGCCTTCTGACACTGGTTCTCTTTCTCTTCCGTCTGCTGGGGCTGCCCCCGGATGCACTCCAGGGATCCTGATGTGGGAGGTGTTTAGTCTGGGGAAGCAGCCCTATGACTTGTATGATAACTCCGAGGTGGTTGTGAAGGTCTCCCAGGGCCACAGACTCTACCGGCCCCAGCTGGCATCAGACACCATCTACCAGATCATGTACAGCTGCTGGCATGAGGCAAGTATGCCCCCTAAGCGGGCTGGCATGGGGGAGGGATTCTTTGGGGATGAGGGAAAGCACCTGCTACAAAGAAGCTGGAAATGGTCCTGGATCATGTTTGTTTGTAATGTAAAAACAAAACAAGGCAAATCTTGATAATTGGCTGAAGAACTTAGGCCATTGTTGTAAGAACTTTATAAATATCAACTCATCAGAAGATACCCTATGCAGTAGATAATATTATTAGCACTGAAACTGACAAGTGAGGAAATAGGAGCCCAGGGAGGTTCAGTGACTTACCTCAGTGACACAGTTATTAAAGAGGCAGGCTGGCTGGTGCCGTGTCCTCACTCTTGGTTTTTGAAACATTTGTTTGTTTGATTGGTTGGTTTGCTTTGGTTTTTCTAGACAGGGTTTCTCTGTGTAGCCCTGGACTGTCCTGGAACTCACTCTCTGTAGACCAGGCTGTCCTCGAACTCAGAAATCTGCCTGCCTCTCCCTCCCGGAGTGCAGGGATTAAAGGTGTACACCACCACTGTCCAGCTATCTTTTTTTAATTTTTGAGATTATAATATAATTACACTTCTCCCTTGCCTTTCCTCCCTCCAAATCTTCCCGTATATCGCCTCCCCGCCCCACCGCTCTCCTTCAAATTCATGGCCTCTTCTTTCATTTATTGTTATTACATGCATTTATGTATATATATATATATATATATATATATATATATATAGTCCTAAATATACCCTGTTTAGTAATGTAATGTTACTTGTATGTGTGTTTTAAGAGCTGACCATTTGGCACTGGACAAGCAATTGGTGTGCTCTTCCCTGGGGAAGGCCACGTCTCCTGCTCCCAGCTTTACTCGGTTGCCTATAGCTCTTTGTGTAGGGTTGAGGCCTCATTCTTAACAAAACTATAAAATCTCTCCTCAGCTCAAAAATTCATGACAGAAACATCTAATCACATACAGAGATCACATGAAAGATTTCCTCCTCCTCCTCTTCCTCCTCCTCCTGCTTCTTTCCTCCTCCTCCCCCTCCCCTTCCCCTTCCTCCTCCTTCTCCTCCTCTTCCTACTCCTCCTTCTTTTTCCTCTTCCTCTTCTTCTCCCTCTTCCTCTTCCTCTTCTTCGTCTTCATCCCCCCACCCCACCTTCCAGTCCCCCAAACACCAAATAACATGAAGCAGAGGTAGGCCTAAAATGGAGGAAATTCCAGGTCAAATGTCTTCGCTGTTTAAACAACTAATTGGAGCTGTGAAGTCTGAAGTTCCACCATTTCTTTCACTGAACCCCAAAACTTCTCACACATACACACACTGAAAACATCAAGAAATTTATAATTATGCACCCAAATTAAAAAGAAAGAAGCGTGGAGCTCTGAGGAAGAAGAGCAGCTTCCTGAATGCATTGAGATCTGAACCAAATGAGGAATGGTCAAAATTCCCTTGCTTTGTGAGTAGAGAGATGGTGCCAAAGCGTGTCCAGATGAGAACACCTTGAGCAAAGGTGTGGAAGCAGGCAGCTGGCATGCGGGCAGCGGGCAAGTGGGCAGCGGGCATGCGGGCAGCGGGCATGCGGGCAGCGGGCATGCTGTTCTCAGCTAGAGCTGTTGTTGGAACAACTGAAAATAAATTTGGAAGATTAAGTCTGGTCGAGGTTCTGTACCCTGAAGAAGAGGAAGAGGAGGAGAAGAAGGAGGAAGAGGAGGAGAGATTAGATTTTTATATGTATTGTGAAGCCATTGAAAATTTTTGAGCAGTACAAAAAATGAAGCTTAAAAATATTCATTTTTATTTTGTTGTGTTTCTTATGTATAGTATGAGCTATAGTCCAAACATACAGTTGTTATAACGTTTATCCAGTTGTTGGAAGCGTTGTTTACCAAAAGACCATCAAGAGATTAGGAGCCACCTAGCCGGGTGGTGGTGGCGCACGCCTTTGATCCCAGCACTCGGGAGGCACAGACAGTCGGATATCTGTGAGTTTGAGGCCAGCCTGGTCTACAGAGAGAGATCCAGGACAGGCTCCAAAGCCACACAGATAAGGCCTGTCTCGAAACCCCGCCCCCCAAAAAAGAGATAAGGAGCCACCTTAATGGCAGTGAGTAGAATATTATTCTACATTTCCATGCAGAATAATATTGATTTATTTAGGGACTTCCTCTTCTGTGGTCTGGTCTTTCGATGCCAGCACCACACTGTTTTAATTATATGCTGTTGTGCAACAAGTAAAGTACTACGTGATAGTTTAACATTATGTAGGCTAGAACCCTTATGGTTTATTGTTCTTTATAGCTTTGTTGCCATTTTGCAAATTCAAAATGTGTGAAATAAATTCATCTAGCTTAAAAGAAGCCTATCCACATCTTTAAGATTGCATTTCCTTTTTAACTGGAGACATTCTACATCTCCATGACACTAACATGACCTACTGTAGCACAAAGGAGACTTTTTTCTTAATATATGTTCCAATCTACATGTGTATCTTTGTTTATTTTGGTATTGATGCTATTATAAATGATGTTTTCCCTTCCATCATATTTTCTGACTGGTTACTATTGGCTATTTGATTTAATTTGTTAATTTTTTTACCCTGCCCACCTAGCAAAGTCCTTTATTGTTCAGGGAAGTCTATTGTTAGTCCTCTTGGATTTTCCAGCATATAATTATGTCCTATGCAAATCAAGATAGTTTTCCCTGTCTAATTCTTGGGGTTAGTTTTTGTTTTCTGGGTGCATTGATTGGTAATTTCAATATGATCTTAAGAATAGTGAGTATAGGTAATGGGCTCCAGAAAGCCAGCTCATGCATCCTTGATGCAGGGGGGAGGGGCTTGGTCCAGCTTCAACTGAATGTACCAGGCTTTGCTGACTCCCCACGGCAGGCCTTACCTTTTTGGAGGAGGGGGTGGGGGTGGGTTAGGGGGGAGGCTAGGGGGAAATGGGAGGAAGGATGAGAGGGAGATCTGTGGCTGGTATGTAAAATGAATAAAAAAAATTTTTGAATTAAGAAAAAGAATAGTGAGTATAGAAAGCACCCTTGCCTTATGCCAAATCTCAGTAGAAAGGTCTACGGTGTTTCTACATTCCAAAAGTCACTCTCAGTGAGTGTGGTACACATGCCTTGAATCCTAGCAATTAAGAGGCAGAGGCAGAGCAACTCTCTCTGAGTTTGAGGTCAGCGTAGTCTACATAGCAAGTTTCAGGCCAGATAAGGCTACTCAGTGAGATCCTCTCTCAAATGAAATAGAATGTCACTCATATTAGGACTGAAGTATACATGTTTTATATATTGTTCATTTGTGTGTGTGTGTGTGCATACAGTGTGTTTGTATTTGTGAATGTAGGTATACTGGTGCCATGGTGAGTTTGTGTCTGGTGCCAGCCCTTATTAGTGTCTATCTTGCTTGATACAGAATCTCTTGTTCGCTGTTGTGTATACCAAGCTAGTACCTCTGAGTTTCCAGGCATTCTCCTGTCTCCACCTCCCATTTTGCCATTGGAAGGCTGGGATCACAGAGATTCATGTCACATACCTGGCTTTCATGTGGGTTCTGAAGATTGGAACTTGTAGGGCAAGTGCTTTTACCCACTGATTCATCTCTCAGCCCTATATTCTTGTTTGTCATTTGAATTTTTGAGTCAGGGTCTCATGTGGCCCAGACTGGCCTCAAACTTGCTGTGTGTAGCTGAGGAAGACTTCAAACATTTGATCCCCTTGGATTACAGATGCGTGCCACCACAGCTAGTTAATAGTGATGCTGAGAACTGAAGCCAGGGTGTCCTGCATTCTAAGCAAGCACTGTTCTTTTGAATTATGACTTTCATCATCTAACACATTGGGGTTTTCTTTTATTTAGCTTCCAGAAAAGCGCCCCACATTTCAGCAACTCCTATCTGCCATTGAACCACTTCGGGAACAAGATAAGCCATGAAGAGCAAATCTGGAATATTGATGGGAATGAGTATAAGCATTGACCAACACTCTCATTCTTTTTAAGGGAAGTAGAAAGGCACAATGTAATTTAGCTAGTTCTTAATAATGTTTTATGTGTTGTTTATCTGTTATAAGGTAGGAAACCAGACATTTCTTTGAAATTTAGGTCAAATTGTTAATTTTGTTTGTGCTGCTTTTAATGTACTACTTCTAGGCCTATGGTAGAAATTCATTTTTAGATTGCAATTTATGCCAGGTGTGTACTGTGTGTAAAGATGGAGCAGAAGTAAAAAAAATGATTTGTTGACAACTCACTTTTTTCTATTGGCACTAGTGTGGTAATTAAATATCCTTTCAAGAACAGAAATGTTTGTACATTTGCCTTGTATGAGAACTGTCTCAGGCATTTGAATACTTGGTCCCCAGTTTGTGGCATTGTTGGGGGGACGTTTAGGAGGTGTGACCTTGATGGAGGAATTATGTCAATGGGGGCAGCCTTTACTTGTAGTTTACTCTCTCTGCTTCTTGCTTGCAGTTCAAGATGTGAGCTTCCAAAAGCTAAAGAGATGGCTCAGTGGTTAAGAGCACTGGCTGCTCTTCTGGAGGACCGGGGTTCAATTCCCAGCATCCACATGGTGGCTTACAACCACCTGTAACTCTAGTCCTAGGGTATCTGATGCCTTCTTCTGGCCTTCATGGGTACCAGGTACACATGTGGTGCACCAACATATGTGCAGGCCAAACACCTATACACATTTTTAAAAACCGTCAAGGATGTGAGCTCTCAGCCTCCTGCTCTGTCTACCATCCTGCAAGCTGCCTCTGTCCTGCCATTATGAACTCTAACCCTCTAGAACTGTAAGCCAAAATAAAGTATTTCTTCTCTAAGTTGCCTTGGCCATAGTCTTTTATTACAGAACAAAAAAGCAACTAATACAATATATAAATGATCTAAAAGTTAAATATGTTTGAGAGCCAAATGGAGAGTTGGTTAAAACACAGATCCTAGGAACCACCTGAGAAATTTTGATGAAGCAGGTCTGAGTACAGCCTGTGAGTTGGTATTCTTCCCAAGCTTCCATGCATGCTGAACTGCCCTGGGGTACCTCATTATGTGGCAGGGCACTTATATATGGTCTATAACTCCATCTGAATGATACAATTTCTCCTCCATACCAAAACAATGGTACTTCCTGTCATCGTGTACAGTGATATAAAATAATAATATTGAACAATGTATTGAATAATGTGTTCCATGCTTCACAGAGTACAATTTATTATAAATGATACTCAGATAGAATTTAGTGCCTTCTTCCTTCACATTAACCTCCACCATTATCAGTCATCACTCAATGAGACTGTGGTCTTACTAGAATTAAGACAATCTTACTTTCTAATGATGTTATATACTTAGGTTGGGGACTTTGGGGTTTTTGGCTCATTTGAAAGATAATTGAAGTTTCTACTTCCATCTTATATCTTAACACAGATACAAAAAATAGTATTTTAAATTTTATATTTTTTATTTTATGTATGTGTATGTGCACCATATGTTTGTAGTACCAATGGAGGCCAAAAGAGGGAGTTTGATCATCTGGAATCACAGCCACAGATGGTTGTGAGCCACCATATGGGTGATGTGAATCAAATCTGGGTCCTCTAGATGAGTAGCCAGTGCTTTTAACCAGTGATGTTCTTACTTTTACTCATACCACCCATTTTTTCCTACCAGTGAGCTCAAATGTCTCCCTTGCTTATTTGTTTCTTGACATGTACTTAATGATTTTGTTATTTCAGCAGAGAATTGCCGGGACAATGGTATTCTATTTTTAATTAAGGTATACAAATTTCAATGCATAATGAAAGAACAATGAAATGTCACTTTTAAAATAACCACTAGGACATTTATACATTCATTTCTTTATTTGCTGTTTTCTGTGTGCCAGGTTTTCCTACCTAAGGATAAAAAGAATCAAGTGACAGAGCCTTCCTTCTCAACCTGCCCAGGCAGCCTTTCCCTCTTGCTGGGGTTTTGCACAGCAGGGGCCTGTACCACAGTCTCTTTTTTTAAATATAAGATTATTTTATTTTACATGTGTGAGTGTTGTCTGCATGTATGTCTGTGTACCACGTGCATATCTGGTGCCCATGGAGGCCAAAAGAAGTTGCTAGATCCCCTGGAACTGGAGTTACAGTTAGAATCTACCATTTGGATGCTGAGAACTGAACCCAGGTCTTCTTTGAGAGCAGCAAGTGCACTTAACCACTGAGCCATCTCTCTAGTCCCTGTTTCACAGATTCTTTGGGTTTTGTTTTGTTTTGCTTTGTTTTTTTTTTTTGGTTTGTTTGTTTTGTTTTTGTTTTTGTTTTTTTTTGGTTTTTGGTTTTTGGTTTTTCGAGATAGGTGTTTCACAGATTCTTAACCTTTATTTCTGTCTCTGTCTTGGGATTAGCCTGTAGTTGCCTTTACTCTTTATATATATGATTTTCCAAAAGCCATCTGTTCATAAAAAGTAACACATACTGTTAAAGATGCAAACAATACAGAATTGTGTGCTATGAGATGAAAGAAAGCAGAGCCTTGCTCAGAAGCTTGATTTCAAAACTCAAGTCAAACAAGAATTTAAGTTATTGCTAGAGATCTGTGACATAATCAGTGCACTATGACAGCCAGAGCCAGAGGAAGAATACTTGTGCTATTTGAAAACATGCATAATGTTTTCAAAATACCACTTAAGTGTGCTTGGCAGCAATTATTTTTATAACCTTCAACCCATAGTCTAGCTACACCCTCTGAGAAGCAACAAAAAGGAAGATTAGATGATAAGAAACATTCCCAAATGGCAAGTTGGAGAGGAATTCAGATAGAGTCTTTGCTAGGTGGGCTCCAGTAGTCTTGCTGAGACACAAGTCAAAGGGTCTAGAAAATTTGTATTATATGTGCGTGAGCTAATAAAGAAAAATTCCGATATGGTAGTTCCCCAGTTTCAATCCTGGCTTGGAAGTGAGTGTACAAGGAAGACAAGGTTAAGCCTAAAGCCTTACCTTTTTAAAAATATTTTTTGAGATTATAATTACATAATTTCTCCTTCCCTTTCCTCCCTTCAGACCCTCCCACGTACTTCCCTTGCTTGATAGCAATTTTTCTTTTTTGTTATGTGTGTATGTGTGTGTGTGTTCGTAAACATATAAATACGACCTGCTCAGCTCAGTCTGTACAATTTGGCTTGTACATACGCTTTCATGGTCAACCACTTGGCATTGGATAATTAAATGGTGTGCTCTTCTCTGGGGAAGACTATTTCTTCTGCTCTCAGGATTCCTTAGTCGCCTATAGTTCTTTTTCTAGAGCTGAGACTTGATGAGCTTTCTCCCTTCCATGTTAGCAGTGGTGGTGTTGTCCTTGTTCAGGTCATGTTGAGGCAGCCATGTTGTTTAGGCTTTATGAGTTTATCTTCTGACCTTTCTCACAGACACACAATCTCATACCAACCTGGTCCTCTGGCTCTTACGATCTTTCCTCCCCCTCTTCCGCAAGGATCCCTAAGCCCAAGGCCCTATCTTTACCTAAATAGGAACAAGTGACTCTCAAATGAGGGAGAATAAGTCATTGAGGAACACCAGGCAAGAGCAAATTGGCACCTGCTCTTTCTGGCCCAATTACTCTTTTATTTACTGCACTGTCTATTAAATAATTAAATTCCCAGAAAAGAAATACTTTAGATTCCATAAACAAATGTCCCTTGGATCTCTGAACTCCAGTTGCTCTTTTACATATACATCATCGCTTCCTTATAGGCCATGGGTCAGCAATGTTTGCCTGCAAAATGCTTTGTGGGCCATAACTTCTCTAAGTCAACTCCTCAGCTCAGCTTTGTGGCACAAAAGCAGCCCTACATGGTATGAAAATCACTGGGCATGGCTGTGTACCAATAAAGCTTCATTTATGGACAATGAAATTTGAATTTCATATCATTTTCATGTGCCATGAAATATTATTCTACTTTTCTCCCAACACCTAAAAAATATAATGCTCATTTTTAACTCAAGGGGATGGGCATAATTTGGCCCATGGATCACAGTTTGTCAAGTCCTATCTTGTGTCCCAGTACAGGACCACCTTTGTACAGCCTCTATCCTCTTGGAGGATGCTACTGTATAGGAGAAGGACCACAACCTTCACCTGGTGGGCAAAATGAAGACTGACCTAGGAAAAAATTAAGTTGGGGTGAGAGCAGTTTTTCTTTTTCTAATTTCCATGTTACAACTGGAGATTATGTCATGTGCCCATGGGTCCTTTATCACGAATGGAGAGGCTCTTTTGAAGGTGCTGGGTGATAGAATTCGTTCTTATGAAGGTTATTATTGCACAGTGTTAAACTAAGAGACAGGCTGAGAACTTCATAAAGTGAATGTGGCAATTACAAGAGATATTTAGAATAGCTTGTAGAAGATCTTCTTGTATTAGAGAAGACAGGACATGCACAAGATTAAAGGGTGTCAATGAAATGCGAACGTAAATTAAGGAGAAATGCAATTCTTGGTTGCCCCAAAAGCAAGATAATAAGGTAGACAATGATATGGAAGCTTGATTGGAGGGGCATGGCTCTCATGCAAAGACACTCTGTCTTTGCTACCTGTGTAGCATCTAAGTGCAAAGATACTAAATAGCTTCAAATGACTCAGCCTGATTTTGATCAATTGATGGCCCACCATTACCATGATCACATCCAATTCATTAAGTACAAAGTCATTCTAACATTATGCTGGTCTCCATATAGTAAGTTGGGCATGCTAACTTATTTAATTTAGTTTTAATCAATCTTCAGATATATAGCATTGTTATATTAAAAAAATAGGTTTTTGGTTCCTAACCTGATAATATATACAATCTGAGCACAAATCTTTTGAACTTTATAATTTCTTGGTCCAAGACGACAACTTTGTCCATAGAATGAAAGCCAGAAATAATAGACACAAGTACACATAAGAGCAGAGGAGTGTACAAATCTAGTAAGTATTTATTGAGGTCTTTTTTGTGCTCATCATTGCTTAGACCCTATGAGAGAATACAAAGTTTTTAGAGACTAGGCACTCACTTCACAGGGTGAACATTCAGCTGGAATTTTCCTTTACTCCACAGTTACAGAATAATGGAAGCAAGTTTCTATCAGGTATGCTCTGGGCTCATGGAGTTCCCTGTGCTAGTTGTGTATTGTTAGGGAGATATTGACCAAGCGTTTGAAGAGAACAGGTCGTGTTCTCTACTTGATGTCTGGCTTCTTTCTCCTTTGAAGCTGTACCACCAAAGAAAGGACAATCCATTTCAAGTATTACTGTGAACAAATTACTACAGTACTTGAAGTAAGTTAATGCAAAGCCAAAGAGCATGACACCTACCATCTGTCACACTTGGATTAAAATGAGCAGTGTGTACCATTCTCAACCTCAGCAGTTCACATCACAGATGCCATACCTAATCCAACACTTGCTCCCAAGATACATCATTTCATCTTCCAACTCCAGTTACCCGATAGTGTCTCCATTTACATTATCCCTGGACAGACTGCGAGACCAAAGACACATTTCCCTTTTTTACTCTAATATAAACATCTCTAGTAATAAACAGAAGAGATGTCAACTCCTAAGGCAGAACTAAATACTGAAAGCAATGTCAGTGAAGATGCCCACTCAAGTCAGATGCTCTTTGGACACTTTTACTGAACAGACCATAGTTTTGATATCTAATGCCATGTATATAATCTCATGTTTTGTGTACTATGCTGCTAGCAATTACGTATAGTAAAATGACTCTAAAATGAAGTCTGAACGTCATCATTGTTTTGGAATCCTGCATTACTTTCTCCTTTCCCAATGTCCATAGAGTCATAAGGATTTTCTTCTCTTTTTGTTTCATTTTTCCTGTTAAGTAGAAAACAAAGTCACCTTAATAACATGAAGTTAGAAAGACACTTACACTGACCAAATGGATGAATATCAAAAAGCCTGATGGCACCCGGTGCTAAGGATGCTGAGTTGGAGTAAAGGGAACTTTTCATAAACCGGTGTTATGTGTGTATATGAATTCTGCCTCTGTGAGGACAGTTCAGAAGTATTGATTTTGAGGCCAGCCTTTCACCTGCAGGAATTTGTCTTGCAGTAACATTAGCATGAACAGGAAATTGCCTGCATTTTTTTTATAGACACAAATATTTGGTAACCATGGAAGAGTCCATTACTACAAAATGGAAAACTACATTATCAGGGGAAAAGGAAGTGCATTGTAAGCCAATCTGGAAATATCTCTAAAACATATTGTGTGGGAAATAGAAAAATCTGGAAATTATCTATAGAACATACTAGGTGGGAAATAAAAATATGTAGTACATACTTCACATATACTAAAAACTGAAAACTTTGGTTGAAAGGATTCTCAGAAGCAAAGAATGGCAAAGGAACTCTACAACTCCTTCGTATTTGGAAAATTTTAACCATGTGAATGTACTACCTAGAAAGTGTTTTGTATGCATGTATGTACATGTATACATGTTTGTGTGTGTAAGTGTGGATTTGTGCATGCTACAGTGCATGTGTGGAGGACAGACAATAACCTCCAGAGCTGATTCTCGACACCCATCATGATTGAGATGTGGTCCTTTGTTGTTTCTCTGCAGTGCATACCAGGCTAACTGGCCCTCAAACTTCTAGGGATCCTCCTACCTCTGCCTCCCCTCCCCTCCCCTGTAAAATTGTTGGGATTACAGATTACTTCATTACCGCACCTGACTTTCATATGGGCTATGTGGATTCAAACCCAGGTCTCCATATTTGTGTGACAAGTGATTTCACCTATTTCCACAGCCTCAATTTTTCAAATGAAGTTGTTTGGTAGAATTAAAAAATCTCTATATTAAAGAAAATTAAATAAAAATAGACTCATCCATGTAAAGATTCAACTGGGGGTGTTTAAACAGCTCAAACTATGCATAGAATTTTTTCAGGTGATACAAAATACTAACTTATTTAACAATCCCAACAAAGGTCAATTCTCTCAAGGCAGGGGCAAAAGTCTAATCATAAAACAAAACTAGAAATCAGGCCTCTGGTGATTCAAACTCTCAATCAACTCACAACTCTAGAACAAATTGGAGGGTGCATTGCCATGAACTAAAATAATAAGGAGTATGATCTACCCAAAGAGGAAAGTAACTAAAGAGTAGTAGTTTGAAACATATCTTAGGGCTCATTCTTGGGTGGTATCACAGTTCAAACCCCACTTCAGTCCATCCTCTGTGGACAAAGCAAGACTCATGGGTGAGGATAATTCCTTACTGAGTTTGTAGTCCAGATGTGACACAATAGAAAGGATGCAGTTTACTACAACATGCCAATAAACCAGGCTATACATCTAGTATGTGAGCTTGCTAGGAAGGAAAAGTACTCATAACATCTGCCAAGTTTCTAAGGGATACATCAGAATAGGTAGGTAGATAATTGTCCAAATAAGTAATTGGCCTATGTATATATTGTGCTATTTGTTGCAAATTTTCCAGTTTATGTTTCCTAAAAGACAGATATGTTTTGTAAAAGATACTTACTTCTTTCGACCTTTGATCCCAGTGAAGATTAGAATAACGATGCCAACCACTACAATTCCCATCACGACGCCAAAAATAACCAGCCATATGGTGACAGGAGGCTGGTAAGGTGGTGCAAGTGTTGGGTAAATCCCCAGAAATTCCAGGCTGTTATCATCCAGGCCGAAAACATCATTGATACGGCCCCTAGAAAACCTATTTGCAAAAGCAAAATATAGTAAAGGGGGATGCTTAGACCAAAAAAAAATGTTGTAGTTACTTCCTCTTTATTTCCTGGTTCCCAAAAGGATTGAATAAGGCTTGTCTTGAGAATGTACAACTAGAATTTGTATGGTGGCACATGCCTGTACAGCCAGTGCTCTTGAGGCAAAGTAGGGAGGATGTCACAAACAGCTCTGCAGAGCAAGATCCAGGATAGCCAGGGACCATAGCAAGACAAAGGAAAAAACCATGCAAAATATACACCCAAAATAACAATAAAATCGAAGAAGATAGGGCCAATGGAAAAATACGACTTTTGACAGTCATGTATCTTTCATACCTGGTAACCTGAATTGTTGGTCTATCAACAACCTCATTTGAAATTTGAGTTGGAAATTTAGAAATGAGGGGGCTGGAGAGCTTGCATTGCTCTTCCAGAGGACCTGGGTTTAGTTCTTAGCATGCACACTGAGCAGCTCATAAGTACCTCTAACTCCAGCCACAAGGGCTCTGATGCCTTCTTCTTGCCTTCCTGGGCACTGCACACATGTGGTCCAGGCACACACACACACACACACACACACACACACACACACAAATGTTAAGAGAATAAAATTAACATACAAGTTAATAGGTTTCTCCAGGCAGTGGTGGTGCAGGCCTTTAATCCCAGCACTCAAGAGGCAGAGGCAGGCAGATCTCTGAGTTTGAGGCCAGCCTGGGCTACAGAGTGAGTTCTAGGACAGCCAGGGCTACACAGAGAAACCCTGTGTTGAAAAATCAATAATAATAATAATAATAATAATAATAATAATAATAAGTTTCATTATATCCAAGAATTTTAGAAATGAACAAATGGCTAGTATTTGCTCATGTGTAAGTACTGCATTTTAAAGGTCAGCTTAGCATATTTGGCAAGAATTTCTCAGCTCTCAGAGTGCATCTAAAATGATTTTACAGCAAACAACAGAAAAGCATAACTGAATGTCCCTCTTTTATGAATGAATCCTGTCCTCTACCCAAATCTCTGTGGGAGTTTTCCAAACAAAAGGGACTGACATTTGGAAGCAGCACTGAGGAGTAACACGGGGAGAGACCTCTGTATGTCTCCAGCACTGAGAGAAGCGGCTGAAGCTGATGGAGTCAAAAAGATGAAGCATATTTAAAACCAAAACAGTGCACTGGGGGAACATTCTGGTTTGTAGATTCCAATGTCTGGCATCACAGCCTCCTATCTATGGGTGTAGCTGAGGCAAGAAGGTCAAATTCCATCCGAGAAGACAAGCAGCCAGCCGAGAATTAACCATAACCCCTGGCAACCTCAAGAGTTTCTTAAGACATTCTAGAAGAGTCATTTCTAGAAAAGAAAGTCCCCGTAGCTCATAGCTGGGAATCCAGGAAAAGCCAGCACATTCACAACAATCTCAGTAGGCATTTTGTCTAAGGCGGATAGTTGCCTCTTGGGAGGAGGAGAACGAATCTCTGGGCATGATTCAGTCACACACCCCAACCAGGCCAGATTTTCTAGGCACACCCTATCCAGCAGGTCTGAGATCTGTTCTCAAAAGGAAATAGGATTCCTAGTGTGGCTCACAAGCGCCACCTAGTGAGATGCCAGTTTATTAAGCCTTTTAGGGTGGGGATTGGTTTGGGATTTTTTTTTTAGACAAGCTTTCTCTATGTAACAGAGCCCTGGCTGTCCTGGAACTCACTCTGTAGACCAGGCTGGCCTCAGAATCACAGAGATCCACCTGCCTCTGCCTCCCAAGTGCTGGGATTGAAGGTGTATACCACCACAACCAGCATTTTTGTTATTATTGTTTTTAATGGCAAAGAAAACCATCCATCTTCCACTCCTGCTCTCTTCTTTAAAGCAGCTGAGGCAAACTGGACAAGTCATTCCTTATGGATAATCACTGCTCCACAGTAAATTCCTCTCTCAATGTGAAAGAACTCCGTATTTGCCTGCCCCATTTCCTGCTTGGAGCAGTTCAATAAATCTTTCATAATGTCCCTGTAACAAATGGTGGCGGAGTGTGCCCACTTCCCTTCTGCACTTTCCAAATATGCTAGGCAAGCTTCCTTTAGCCAAAAATGACTTCCCTTTGCCTGAAACCATTGTCAAGCTAGAGAGGCTAGGGGATGAATGTCACCCGGAATCGGTTCTCAGACAATGACTAGTGAGAAGTGGCAACTATCCCAGCTCCCTCAGCCTTCTGGTGAGACAATTCTGGTGCACAGTCTCCCGTTTCCCAGAGCTGCCTGGCAGGACTAAGCTCTAGTTTCTGACAATAGGAACTTGTTGGATATCTTGAAATGTCCCCTTTCCTCTCTTCTCTGTCTCCTGCCCACAGTTTCCATAGAGGCTTCTTGGACTGCCTCCCAAATAAACTGCTTATGCCTAAATCGTTGTCTAAGGACCTGCACCTGGGGCAGTCCCCAATCAAAACAAGTCTCTTGCTATTGGATTATAATAGAACTAAAACCCAAGTTTGTGCAGCCAAAGAGATGGTTCAGCCAGCAAAATGCCTGCTGCACAATCATGAGGACCTGAGTTTTGATTCCTAGCACCCACGTAAAACAGCTGGGTATGGTAGCACTCAGGACCTGTCCACTGCAGTACTGGGAGTTGGGGGAGATTGGCAGATCCCTGAAGCTCACTTGCCTGCCTAGCTGAGTTGATTAACATCAGATTTAGTGAGACAACCTGTCTCAAAACACAAAGTGGTAACAGGTCTCAGAGAAGACACCTAGTGTCAACCTCTGGCTTCTACATGTATACCCGTGTTATGTGTACACACCCATACACAAACCTATACATACACTACACACACACAAACAACAACAACCATCCAAGTTTTGAAACGAGGTAAAACATGTAAATGGCTTAGAATGATGTCCAGCACACAAAGAGTGCACTAAATGTAAAGTATTGTTGCATTAGCTAACCCCTTCACCTTGATATGGTTTGTTTGAAATTAAACATCACCTGATGGCATCTTCAACATCCTTTCTAGGAATGATGTCAGACACATTTTGGGGTGAAGTGACAAAGAAGTTGAAGGAGACTCTTGGTTTCAAGTCACTCACATGTATATCTTCCACCCTGTGACAAAAAAAGAAAAGAAACGTTTTTATTTTCTTCTTTCCTAATGAGAGAACACAGTAAAGAAAGGAAGCCCGCCCCCTGCTGGTGGAAAGGAGATGAGAGCAAGGCTCCTGGATGAGGAGATATAGGGCAGGGTAAATTGGGGGAAGATACAGCCAAAAAATAAAAAAATCCAAAAACCAAAAACCAAAAAACTTCACACTTCCCAAAGCACAAGAAATGAACTGCATAAAAGTTGCAAAACACTGTCCCGCCCCCTGGCATGGTGGCACATGCCTTTAATCCCAGCACTCGGTAGGCAGAGGCAGGTGAATCTCTGCGAGTTGGAGACCAGTCTGGTCTACAGAGCGAGATCCAGGACAGCCAGAGCTACAAAAAGAGATCCTGTCCCCAAAACCAAACCAACCAAACAAAAAGTTGTAATACCAACTTTTGATAGTGTTTTTTTCCTACGACCACATAAAACCCACATCTGTTCAATTCTTTTAAATGTCAACTGAAAGCATCAAGAGAATCAAGAATGAATTGTTGGTGACCTAGAAGTGTGAAAAGCAGCATGGTAGGCAGTGATATCTCAGTGTCACAGACAGATACAGCATGTTAACCTCCTATAGCCTGGCCCCACACAGAAAGGTGTTGGATGGCATCACTGAATGAAGGTAAAAACTAGGGATCACTACACAATGTGATAAGGCCATGCTCTCAAAGCTCCCAGAGTGGTCCTCGTAAAAACTAAGGCAGATCTTGTGGCTATCTATATCCTTGAATGACTACTTGACCTTCTCAAAATAAAAGCCAAAGGCCATGGAATGACCTCGAGGCCCAAATGAATTTTCTTTGCTCACTTTTACCCACCTACCCTGCCCAAACACTGCCTGGACCACATCGCCTACTTGCCCTCTAGAAGATGCTTCCCCATCACAATGGCCTTCGTGCTGTTCCTTTGGCAGGCAATGGCTATTACTTCACCAGACTTTGTCCTGTTGTCCCCTAGCTGAACACTTTCTCCCACTGTCTGTGCAGTTGGCTTTTCTGCTTCTCTTCCTGCTTCTTAAGGTTAGTGATGTCCTGTCTAATCAACTCACTGAAGCTGAACATTCTCCAGCCTCTTTCCTCGTCCTGTCCCGTTGTGTTTTCCTCCATAGCACACATTTACAAGTCTCTCTCTCCTTAGATCTCTCTCCTGATAGAAGCTCATGTAAGGCAGAAATGTCCTTTATTTCCCTTCTTTTTACTTCTAAGGGTGGGGTGAGATTGTATGGAGAGAGAGAGAGAGAGAGAGAGAAAGAGAGAGAGAGAGAGAGAGAGAGAGAGAGAGAGAGAAAAGGAGAGAGAGAGGTTTAATAACAACAATGTTCATGTCATCTCCAAGTTAAACCACAAGCATCCTAAAAGAAAGTGACCCAAATTCCAAATGCCAAATAAATTTTTGGACTATGCTTACACAAGCAGCCCTAGTTAAGATCGGTGGGCCCCAAATAAACAAAACAACAATAGAAAAAAGAGATACAAGAATAGGAGGAAGGAGAAAGGATTCAGGGGGAGTCAGACAAGAGAACTACAAAACACATACATAAAATTGTCAAAGAATTTAACAAACATAGGTGCTAGGTGGTGATGGCGCACACCTTTAATCCCAGCACTCGGGAGGCAGAGGCAGGCGGATCTCTGTGAGTTCCAGGCCAGCCTGGTCTGCAAAGAAGATGCCAGGACATCCAGGACTGTTACACAGAGAAACCCACACAAAAAAAGAATTTAACAAATATAGAAAATAAAGTCTACTTAGATATTCTTCTTGATTTCACTTAAAGAAAGTTTAAGCACATCTCTCAGACTCTTAGAGTAGGGGGATTTTTATCTATAGAGCCTAGCAAATCAACTCACCCAAAAGGAACTATCTGGGTTTTGTTCTTTGCAAAATACACTCTCATGGCATATGCAACAGATGACCGGAAGAGGTACATTTCGTTGTCATTCCATTCATACTGCAAATTGAGAAGAAAGACACCACTCAGTGGGGTGGGGAAACCAGAGAGTCCTCATCACTATTCCAAGGACTCTGGCCACCCATTCTGTGCCCTCTAATGTGAACATGCATCAGCATTTGGAGGTGGGATGCTTAAAACCGACTACTGACTCTACCTAAAGAGTTTCTCATTAGACTGTTTAGGATGAGACCCAAGAGTTTGCCTATCTACTCCCCACCCCAGGTGCTAATGCTGCTGGTTAAGAAACCATCCCTGCTTCAGGAACCATGGCACCCACCAGTCCTCTCACTTTGGTTTGATATTAATTGAAATAAGAACCCTGAGTATAGGTTCATAGGTGGGAAACAGCCCAAAGCTGTGGGGTTTGTGTGGACTGTCTGTATGTTCTAAGCAACTGAATCTAACTTTTACTGTTTTGATACTAAGTTCGCAGCTATTTGAACCATGCACGGTAGTGCACACTATAATGCCAGCATTAGGGGGGTAGAGACAAGATAATTAGAACTGCAAGGCAAACCTTGGCTACATAGCAACTTCAAGGCCAGCTTGGGCTATGTGGGAATCTCAGAAATAAAAAATAGTTTGTGGGTTCGCACAGCTTTGTAGAGGTGTTTGCATGCACTATTTCCTCCAGTAGCTGGCAGTAGAGATCAAGAAATGACCCAGGAATTTAATTTCTCCTTTCCCTGTTAGAAAAAAGCAACACAAAAGCTCACAAAAGGAATTGTTTTCACTTAAGTTTGGTTGTGCCCAGATAGGTGAAGGATGGGATTTATTTTTAATAGTAATAATGGTATATTAATGTTGTACCTAGTAATTTTCTGGCTAGTACTTCCATAGTTTAAAACATCTAAAAGGTAAATTCTTAAAATGAGGCCATAGCTCCAGCGGATGTCCACCATGAAATGACTTGAGCTGGGCAGATATTCTAGGTCTACTGCACATGGGTACCAAAAGTACTTCTCGCTTGGTGATCGGCTTCAGAATGTCACACCATCAAATTTGCGTGGAAAGAGAACATGGCCTCAAATGCCCAGAAAAGAGAACTGAGAAGTTTCCTGACCTGCCAGGAGTAATTTCAATTTATAAGGCCAATGAGGAGCTAATAAAAGTATGATGAAGGTAAATACTCTCTTGGACCCGCAATGTACATTAAGAAATAGGAATGGGAAACAGCAACGGCCTTGTGTTTCTATAACTGCTTTCTCATAGTCTGCTCTTTTCTACTCAGACAGAAAGGGGAAAGGAGGTGGGGAGGAACTGAGAGGAGCAGAGGAAGGGGAAACTGTAATCAGGATATGTTGTATGAGAAAAGAATTATTTTCAATAAAAGGGAAAAATAATTGCTTTCTTATGTTTTCATTTTTAATGCTTGTGTTATTTATATTTTGGTGTCTTGTTTACAAAATTTTAGCAAAGTTATTTTTCATGTCTTGGGAAATATTTAACTTCTCAGGAAACGGGGAGGCAGAAATTGAATCTTTGGATCTATACAATGACACAATAATTTTCTGTGGCACATTGGACTGTTTTATCTGATTGTCCCAGGTTGATTTCTAAACCTGCAAAGCTTTCAGGTTTCCAGGACACACCCAAGCTGTTGAGACAACATGTCCTCTCCTCTTTCCTAATCAAAGCTATTACCGAAGGAGACTGTTTGGAAAGAGGAAGGGGAAGAGTGCAGGTGAGGTGGAAAAAACAGTAAATAAAGGGGCGTAGATGTATGAAAATCTCACAATGAAACTCATTTTCTATAATAACTACATATTAATAAAATCATCTGTTTTTAGGCTTGTGCTTCCCAGGGCTGGATCAAGTGAGATGGGTGTGCAGGAGAGAGGAGAGCAATAACTAAAGGTATCAATAATAAGAGTTTCTAGAAAATGTTTTCTTACCCGAAAGTACATCTCTAAGTCAACGGTTCTCAACGTGGCTACACTTAGAACTGCCTGGAGATTTAAAAATTCTTTACATTTTAAAAATGTATTTATGCCAGGCGGCGGTGGCACTCACCTTTAGTCCCAGCACTTGGGAGACAGAGCCAGGTGGATCTCTGTGAGTTTGAGGCCAGCCTGGTCTACAGAGTGAGATCCAGGACAGGCATCAAAACTACACAGAGAAACCCTGTCTCGAAAAAACAAAACAAAAATAAATAAATAAATAAATAAATATTTTATGTGTATGAGGTTTTTTTTTTTTTTTTTTTTTTTTTTTTTGCCTGTACCATGTGTGTGCCTGGTGCCTGTGGAGATCAAAATAGGGCACAAGAACTGGGGTTACACATGGTTGTGAGCCACAATGTGGGTGCAGGGAACCAAATCTGGGTCTTCCACAAAAGCCCTAAGTGCTCTTAACCACGAAGCCATCACCTCAGCTCCAGATTTAAACTCTTAATGAAGTTGGGTGTGATGGTGCATGCCTTTAATCTCAGCACTCCGGAGGCTCTCTGGGAGTTCAAGGCCAGCCTTGACTATATAGTGAGTTCCAGGTCAGCTGTAACCGCACTGTGAGATCCAGTCTCAAACAAAAGAAAACTCTTAATGCCCAAGTCTTGGTGTCACACTCTAGAGTAATTAAACCAGTGTCTCTGGAGGTGGAGCCCATGAACTCATAATTTGAAAACTTCCCACACAGTTCCAGTGAGCCAAGTTTGAGAATAGGAGTTTCCCAGTCATCACTATGTATGTAAACCAAATAGAGGGCTTACAAAAATGTGGGTCCTGATTAAGCAGGTTCAGGGCTAGGGCTCGAGATGCTACACTTTTGCCAAACTTCCAGATTTGAATTAATTTTTTTTTTGCACATGAAACAACCACACTCTTAATAAAACTAGAATATAGATGATTAAGAAAACAAAACCAAGCAAAAAAAACCTAAGAAAAGAAACAAGCCCTCATGCTGAGCGGTGGTAGCACATGCCTTTAATCTCAGCACTCGGGAGGCAGGGACAGGCAGATCTCTGTGAATTTGAGGCTAGCCTGGGCTACAGAGTGAGTTCCAGAACAGGCTCCAAAGCTACAGAGAAACCCT
>CABHPH010130942.1:0-41438 GCA_902168325.1 Peromyscus nudipes | reverse complement strand
ATGTGTATATAAATAGGCTCAAAAATAAAACTTAACTGCCAGAAAAACTTAACTCAGAAAAATTTAAAAATCATATATGTATATATAATATATATATTATATATATATACACTTCCAGGTACGTATGCATACAGATGTACAAATAGGGACATATATCCTGAATTCCAGGATGATTTGTTGAATGACAAAAATCAAGATTCAGTACAAAGTGATCAATGTGCTGAGATTTCTCATTGAATCTTCTTTTGTGGATAGTCAGTCCCTCTGGACATACCAGAAGAAGCCAATAATAGTCATGGTCTCTTGGAAAAGGGCCTTGATAGCAAGTGGACAAAAGTACAGGGAATGCACTCCTTTTGGAACATTTTTTCTTTTGTTAAATATTAATACACAGTATATTCAAAATATAAATAAAATCATTTGTTTAAAAATAGGAAGGGGAAACTGTTCAAGACTAGAGTGGTAAAATAGAGAAGTGGACTGAGAATACACAATTTTTAGTTCACTTACTCCATTTAAGAACTTTGAGATTTGGAATGAGTCATCGTCTATACTTTGCAATCTATGAGAGAGAGATTATTTCTGCACACCTCTTTCTCTCAAGAGCAATAAACTAAAAGGCATAAAGTATTAATTTCACCAATTCTGCAGTCAGTTATTCTTATAAGTATAGATTCATATTTGTCTCCTTTACCACAGCATATCATTGAAGATTTTAGTTATAACATATTCTTTCAAATTTTTGCAATTCCTACACCATATAAAAATTGAGTGGAATTAAATTAGTCAATCTTTTTAGTCACTAATTGCTGTCATAAGTGACTATTAAACAATGTTCCTAATGCATTTACTAGTAAATATAAAATACATATGGAGTCATAGAATGATATTATTTCTATTCCTATGAAACTCACCATGATGACCTAGAAAACCCTGCACCACCTTCCTCCTCTTTACTTGTGCATCTCTGTCTGATCTTCAACTTCCTGTCTCAACAGCACTGACCTCCAAGTCAGCGCCAATTCTTCACTGGGGTGAATATTCTTACACTTGATAAATCTATATGGTAATTCCCTCATCTCTTCTAGGTCTTCATCTTAAACTGTGTTTTTCATGCTACCTCATGTGAATACACAGAGATACACACACACACACACACACACACACACACACACACACACACACATCGTTGCCTTTCCCTGCTCTGCTGATAAATGAAATGTATCTTAATTTGATGTATTTCATCTTACTTCTTATCTTCAACTTAAACACAAGTTCTAGAAAGAAACAAAGTGTTTTCTCCTTTCTTTAATACTGTAACCCTAGCATCCAAAACAATCCCTAACATTTTACCTGCCCTCTGTGCACTTGCCAGGTTCACTAATAGCTTAATATTAACTATTCAGTGTTCGTTGACAAACCTCATGAGGTCATATCTACTTTTTGTAACAGCTTGCATCTGCACTTTATCGATGGATTCCCCTAACTGTTATGCTGATTTGGAGCACATCAGAACAACACACCAGAGCATGAGTGATTTATGTCTTGGATTAAGTAAATAGCTTTAGCAAGGGAAGGACAGTTGTTTTCGCATTTTGTTGTCTGGCTGACCTGTTCGGATTAGTTAGCATCAGAAGCAATATGAAAATTTCATTACATGATAAGTGAGTCAACAAAGGCAGTGAGGAGATGCCTTCCATGGACACATACATAGGAGAAATATTCTAAATGTAACTGTTGATGACGGGGAATTTCAAGAATCATACAGAGCAGAAGGACATAATAAGTGACACACGTGGTCAAGGATTTTGGGGCTACACACATGAAATAATGTAAGAAGTACGTCCTACTATAGTTCACAAATTATTTTCATTTTTCCTGAAATAGAATCATCCCTCTTCCACTAAAAACACTCCTACAGTCATGTATATTTAACACCAAATACAACCTACCTTGTTACCAATACGGAAATGGAACCTGCTTCTCTGATGAGCACTGATGTTGACAGACACTAAGAGATGAATCCTCTAAGTCTTTGCTCTCTCTCCCTTCTCCTTATCTCCTCTCTCATTCTTAGTGCACACACATGCCCACCTCCACCACCAGATCCACTAAAGTCACACACACTGACATATATTTACAACATATCATATACTTGATCACACAGCCTACCCTGAGATCTGAACACCCCCACCCCCACCATGTGTGTATGCCAAAAAAAATCTGTAAACAAATTAGAAAAATAAAAGACTTCCAGATACTGACTTGTACAGTGAATCTACTCGGTTTATACTGAAATTTTCACAAACTGTAGTAAAAGCTGACCCCCAGTTACCCTTACTCACCCATTGCTGTGGTCTGAACTTCCTTTCATCAGAAAGAAAAAAAAAATGACCCTAACAGTCCATGTGAAGGCACATTCCCCATAAGCCAAGCTCTCAGGAGGTAGAGGATCAAGAGTTCAAAGAGTTCACCTGGGCTACATAGTGGTTTTCAGACAAGCTTGGGCTATATGACAGCTTGTCTAAGAAAGAAAGGAAGGGAGGGAGGGGAGGAGGGAGGGGAGGAGGGAGGGGAGGAGGAAAAGAGAGAGAAATAGAAAGAGGAAGGAACGAAAGAATATTTCTGCCAATATTACATTTGCCCATTAGTCCAAGCTGCTGTACATATTTTAGAATGGATATAAGAACTTATTTATAAAAACAGTACTAAATCTCAGCAGACCTCACCTTTTATTCTGACAGGGAAAACCAGGATGAACCCTCTCATACTTCCCCAGCAGTGTCTTGGGCATTAATATCTTGGGGTCTTCTCTCCAAGGATTCATTCTGTCCAAATTCCTTTTCCCATAAGTATTAATTTATTCCTTTTCTTTTTGTTCTAGTCAAACAGTTCCATTGATGTTGAAAGTAATAAAATTTTGGTAAAATGCTTTGCCAATTATGACAGAGAAAGGAGTGGCAATAATATCAAAAATGAGGTGGTACCACCACATTCCCTGTGAAATCTAACAACTAGTGAATGCAAAAAGTCATGAAACTTAGAGTAATATACTGCAAATTAAAATTACACACTTTAAACTGAATTCTGCAAACACTGTTTACAATCAAACACAGAAGACTGTGAGTTAAACCATCCTCATTTTGCACATTCTCTGCATCATCTTGTAGCCCTATCAGTTATAGGATTACAATGGAAAGCAGAGATACACTAAAATTTCTCCAGTTACTATCAAGCAGAAAACTGAATGACTCCATGGACAATGTCTCCACAGGAAGCTAAACTATCACTGAGTTTATATCCCTTGACTTCCATGAAGACCCTCTGGTTTGTGTGTTCATTATCATCTATGCCTCCATCATCACAGGGAACATGCTCTTTGTAGTGGTGGTGGTCAGCTCCCACAGGCTTCACACCCCCATTTATTTCTTTCTGGTGAGCCTGTCCTTCATTGAGATCCTCTATACCTCCACAGTGGTGCCCAAAATGTTGGAGGGCTTCCTACAGGAGTCTGCCATCTTTGTGACTGGCTGCTTGTTCCAGTTCTTCAGCTTTGGCTTTCTGGCTACAGATGAGTGTTTTTCTCTGTCTGTGGTATATGATCACTACCTAGCAATCTGTCACCCCCTACAATACCCACTCCTGATGGGGCCTCAATGGTGTCTGGGGTTGGTGCTCATAGTCTGGCTGTCTGGCTTCATGGTAGGACTGATTGTTGCTATGATGGTCACCCTGAGGTTCTGTGGCCCCAACCAAGTTGACCACTTTTACTGTGATTTCTCACCTTTGATGGTCCTGGCCTTCTCAGATACTGGAGTGGCCCAGGTGACTACATTTGTTCTTTCTGTTGTCTTCTTGACTATCCCCTTTGGACTGGTTCTGATATCCTATGCTCATACTGTAGTGACTGTGCTGTGTTGTGGGATAATCTGTTTGTACACTGTGAAGATGTGTCTCTGCCAAGGCACCTTCTGATTGGTTTAATAAAGAGCTGAACAGCCAATAGCTAAGCAGGAGAGGATAGGTGGGACTTCTGGGGAGAAAGAGGAACTTGGGGGAAGAATCTGGTGTAAGAGACTTGCCAGTGAGACTCAGTGAAAGTCAGACATATGCTGTATTGAGGAAAGGTAATGAGTCAAGTGGCCGAATGTACATTAATATAAATGGGTTAATTTAAGTTATAAGAGCTAGTTGGGAACAAGCCTCAAGCTTTCATACTTAATAAGAAGTCTCTGTGTCATTATTTGGGAGCTGGTGGTCCAAAGAAAGTCTGGCTGCTCTGGAGCCAGAAGAACAAAGGCTTCCTCTACATGCTCCTCCCATCTGACTATGGTGTCCGTAGTCTATAGAACACTCATGGTCTTTCATATTGTGCCCATTGTTGTCCATTCCCAGCTCCTCACCAAGGTTGTTGCTCTGCTCTACACAGTGGTCACTCCCATCTTCAACCCTGTCATCTATACCTTGAGGAACCAGGAGGTACATCAGGCACTAAGAAGGTTTCTCTACTGCAAAGCAACTGAAATGTGACCTAAGGAGGGTAGTCAAGATTTTCTATTGGACGTTCAGGGTCTTGCTTGAAAAGTCACCCACAATGGGCTGGGGATGAGTACTTTGTTCTTTCCCAGAATTTCCCTTTAGGTCTTCTGAATTATGCCCAAGGGGAAGATAATAGTTCAACTATTTTCAAATGTTAATTTAAAAGATTATGTAAACTACTGTGAGTTGTTTATTGGATACACCATAAATAGTACACTGATTCAATCATTAGTGTAGACATGTACTAAATTGTCACTCTGTAGCCTGTTGCTATATGCAGTACTGCTACTAATGATTAGCAAAAGGAAAATTACAGAAACAAAACACCAACACAGAAACAAATCTAGATCAATGCTCATTTATATTATTGTAGTATGACAACTGAAGTGTTCTTTCCTATTGTGTGTATTTGGGTTTGAGCATGCAAACTTGATGATGGAATTTGCAATTTTCTTTCCCACAAAATGTTACATCATAAGTAACTTTACACATATCGTACATATACACATACAACAACAATAATAATAAATTATCTTAAAAGGAATCCTGTAATATATTCTCCAACATTGACCTAGGTTATGGTCAGCCTCACCAGCTTCCTGGCCTCTTACTTGTGATTTAACTTCTGTGAGCTCTACAGCTCCCTTTAACATGATTTGTCAGTGGCATCCAATTTTAGGACAATAAGGATATCAGGGAGCTCTTGTTACTAAAGCACTGGTAGAAACAATTATCAAATGATTGTGCTGGTTGCGGTGGATATTCATGCTTCAGGAACATGAGTGTAGGACAAAGAATGGCAAACACAGCACAGTGTTATTTCCCATAGATCATTGATTTGTAATGGCAAACACAGCACAGTGTTATTTCCCATAGATCATTGATTTGTTACTTTTCTTGTTGCTCTGACAAAATGCCTGGCAGAAGCGATTAGGATTGAAAGCTTCATTTTATTCATGGTTTGAAGGATACAGTACATCAGGATGAGGAAGGCCTGGCAGCAGGAGGATGGGGTGGCAGGTCACGTCTGTGGTCAATGAGCAAAGAGAGATGAATATAATGACATTAAGGTAGGTTTTTCCATTTGCTCTTTATAATAAGTCCAGGACCATTCTATGGAACAAGTGATGCCACCCACATTCAGGATGAGTCTTCTCTCCTCAGTGAAATCCCTCCAGAGACACCCTCACAGACATGCCCAGATACGTATGTTCTATGTGATTACAAATCCAGTCAAGTTAACACTGGAGATTGGCAATAGCAATCATATAATTCTCCCATGAGCCATTGCGTTAGCTGACTCAGTTTGCATGTGTGGTAGTGATGTGGGGTGTGATCCTCCCTGAGTGATGATCCTTAGCCCTGAGACTTCTCCATGTTCAGAATCTTTCTCAATGAACTCTTAACATCTTTATTTCTCAGACTATAAATGAAGGGGTTCAGAGTGGGAGTCACCAGGGTATACATGACAGCAGCTACCACCTCCCCAGATGAGTGAGAACTAGATGGGGGCTTCAGGTATGTGGCAAAGACTGTGCTGTAGAAGAGGAGGACCATAGAGAGGTGGGAACTGCATGTGGCCAGGGCTTTCCTTTTCCCCTGTGCTGATGGAACCCTAGCCACAGCATAGAAAATACAACCATAAGAACTTACAATGCAGAGAAGTGCACCTAATCCTAAAACCCCAGCCAAAGCCATCATCAGGGACTCATTGAGGTGGGTATTGGAGCAGGAAAGCCGTAGAAGAGGGCCAAAATCACAGAAAAAATGAGGGATCTCTTGGTTGTCATGAAAAGATAACTGTGAGATCAACAAGGTATGAACCAGAGACACACAATGAGCTACTCCCCATGACCCACTAGCCAGAACCCCACATCTGCAAGAAGTCATTAGAAGTGGGTAGTGCAGTGGGTGGCTGATAGCAGCATAGCGGTCGATAGCCATGACTGCCAGAAGTAGGTTATCCATGTCCGCAAAAACAGCAAAGAAGTACAACTGAGTCAGACATCCAGAGAATGAGATTGACCCATCTCCAGTCCACAAAGTCTCCAGCATTTTGGGGGTTGTGGTAGTAATGAAACAAAGATCAATGAGGGAGAGCTGACTGAGGAAGAAATACATAGGGGTGTGGAGGTGGACATCAGCACCAATAGCTAACAGAAGTAGCAGGTTCCCTAGGAGGCCCAGCAAGTAGAGAGCTAGGAAGATGCTAAAGAGAGGCTGCCATCTCTCTCGGTCTCTGGACAGCCCTAAGAGGATAAAGCCAGGAGCCTGACTGCAGTTCATACTGAGTCTTGCATTTCAAGAAGAAATTGGTATGAAGACAATTCACTCACTGCGGGCAAGAATCGACATCAACCCAGACCTGGTCCCTTGGCAATGGGTCTCTCTCACAGCACCAATTGAGCAATGGAAACTAGAATAGCAAACAGAGAGACATGACTTGGAGTTCATTAAAAATGGCTCCCTAGGGAGACATAAGACAATTTGTTGATGGGCAGTGGCTTCCTGGAATTCTCTAGGTGAAAGCTGTGCTTTTTAAACTGTGTGATACGTGATAGAACAACTACTTTCCTGTGCATCTTTTGTACTCTGATTCCTTTGAAGGCAGAGGCTGCATCTTAGTACTTACCTTAGTGCTTTGCATACAGTGTCCATCCGCAGAGTGGTCGCTCTGGTTGCAGCTCCAGCTGACTAGGGAGAGTACTGCTGTTGTCCTGGGTGACTTGCTGTGACCACAGTTGCCTCATCTGACGAGTTGTTCACAGTGCTGCCAAGACAGTTCCTTCAAAAAATGAAATCACATAACTTACTTGCTTACAAGCAGTTACCTGGGTAACTGTACTTTTTAGGAGACTGTATTGTCTTTGTGTGACTTCTAAGGGTCTCAGTGTTTTGATGTGGGGATGCCTTATCAACCCTGTCACACCTCGCTGTCCACATTCGATGTGTCATCAGCAAGTCACAGCTCTCATTACCAGTTTCCCGTCTTGGTCAGTCTCTGTTGCTAGCAAAATGCTGCAAACTAAGTAACAAAAAAGATTTACTTTGAATCACGGGTCAAGGAGAAAGATAGGAGAACCCATTTCGGTGGAGTCTGAGGCAGCAGAGAGCAACACACAGCGTGTGTGAGACTTCCGGTAGCTCTTCTTAAGCCATTACTATTTAATCATGGCGTGTTTACCTAATCCAAGAGACAACCAAAAGTTCTACCACAGTCAGACTCAGTTTCCACCATCTCCGTACCTCACTGAGCTTTTAGATGACTTTGAGAGAGAACACCTGGTTTCAAACCATAGGCTCATCCTTGCAAGCTCAGTTTCCTTCCTGGGATGTCTTCTTATGCTTCTTTGATTGGCAGATCTACCTTGCACCCCCACGGATTACCACAACTGTGATAGGGAGAAAGTCACCATATATATTTTGTTTAAATATTTAGTAAGTTTTAAGTTAGTATGTGTCTCCTTCCCAAGGAAATGAGGTATATTATGATTGAAGAGCAAAATCTTATTTGCCTCTTCAAAGTGCTTGTCATTAAAAAAAAATGCTTGTTATTAAAAAATACTTACCAAGAAATGGATAAATTGGCTAACAGAGATTAGAAGCAGAAGTAGGCATTTCACTGTCCTCTTCTGTGGTTCATTTTATTTTAGTATTTCAGGAAAGAAACACCTTTCTTCTAGGCATTCTCCTGCTAACATGACTTGAAAACATTGGTGCACCTATTTCTTTCATTCTCTCATATCTAAACAGTGTTATAACATTGTTCTCTGATGTTATAACATTTCAGTGTCATAAAATCTTCCTCATTTAAGTCCCTTGCTCACCTTTTCTTTTCTTACCTTAACTGGATATTTTCTCATTAATTCACAGCTTATTACACCAACAGAATGACTGGCTACACTCATTGTACTCAGATTATAACTCAAGCAGCAAACATTTTACAGAATTATGTACTTTCTTATTTTTGCCTTGATTTTCTATTGCTCAAATACCTCTGGCATCTCTTCTTTCCTATTAATTACATATACCTATTGTGCCTGGTTACCAGGAACTCCTGTGTGTGTCTCTGCCTACCTCTTCCACTGCCTACCTGTTCCACCGCGAGTGAGGCAGTATTTTTCCAGCTGGTCACCCATCGTTTCACTAATTGTCATTCCTGACATCATGCACTCTTGTTAACCTGAACCCATTATTCTTCTCACCTGATAATTCTTTATCTCTGTTCAAATTTTACCAGGGCTTCAAGACTAAGACTATGTTATAATTTTATCTTCTTCCCCATGATTAAACTACTATTTAATACTTTACCCTTTATTATCTTATCTCTTCTTAAATATATAGACAGGATGATCTGGTGCTTATGTTGATACAGTCTGAAGGGTTTTCCCAATTTCTGTGACATATAAATTTTCTCTTTTCAGTTAAATTGTGAATTTCCTGAAAGTAAAAACCATAATTTCTTTTTTTAAAGTCAATGAGTGCATGCCTTTTGTAAGGAGTATTACTGGTCTTCAGGATAAGATGTCAGTCTGGAAGTTGCCTCCATATGACCTTGTCAAGGAGAATCAGAATAAGAAAAATGTTATTCTGTTCCAAAGAAAATAATGGCTTTGAAAACCCACCAAGGAAATGAAAGGGTGTCTTTAAAGTGTGTGTGTGCGGGGGAAATATATCATGCACTACTGAGGAGTAAGCCAACAGAGAGGCTGCTCCAACACTTTGTCCCATTTTAGCTTGTTTTTCTTTCTTCCTTCCTTTCTTTCTTCCTCTTTTTTTGTTTCCCCTTCTTTTCACACCTCAGCAGTGTTTTTGCTTCACTGTATTTTCTACTTAATTATGTTTTTACTCTTTCTTTTATGAGAAGAATGGGTGAACAGTGGAGATCTAGGAAGGAGTCCATTGTGTTAATGTAATAGACTCTAGTACTAGCAGGAGAGGAAAAAAAGTATTCTTGTTCATCTGTTCATCAACTGATTGCCAACAATGAGGCTATCTCTTTATATAATATGTAGATATGAAAGAAAGTTCTCCTTGGATGATATAACTTAGAGAGCTGTGTTTGGGGCTAGAGAGATGATGCAATACTTAAGGACAGTTGCTGATTTTCCTGAAGAACTGAGTAAAGCTCCCAGCATCCATGTCAGGTGATGCACAAGCACCTGTAACTCTAGATCCAACACCCTCTTCTGGCTCTGCAGGCACTAACACTCATGCACATACAAACACACCCATACATACATGTACTTTACAATAAAATATTATTTTACAAGAAAACACGAAGAAAGTCTCAATATATACAAGAAAATCGAAATAACTCCCTGTGTCCAATCAGGTTACCACAGATTAAAGCTAGAGGTCAACAACAACAGAAACAACAGAAAGCCTCCAAACTCATGGAAACTGAAAAACTCTCTACTGAATGAAAACAAAATAGATCAAGACAGAAACAAAAAAGAAACAAGTTAAAGACTTTCTAGAATTCAATAAATATGAATACACAGCAGACCCAAACTTATGGGACACAATAAAAGTGGTGTTAAGAGGAAAGTTCACAATATTAAGTGCCTACATTTAAAAAAAAACTGGAAAAATCACATACTAGCAACTTGACAGCCCACCTGGAAGTTCTAAAACAAAAATAAGTAATCACACACAAGAGGAGTAGAGAGCAAAAAATTATCAAACTGAGGGCTGAAAGAAAACAATACAAAGAATCAATGAAACAAATAATTGGTTCTTAGAGAATATCAACAAGATAGACAAATCCTTATGCAAACTAATTAAAAGACAGAGAGAGAACATCCAAATTAACACAGAGGAAATTCAGAGGATCAAAAGGGCACACTTTCAAAACCTGTACTCCACCAAATTGGAAAATATATAAGAAATGGATAATTTTCTCAGACACATTGACCAATTAAATCGAATTGAAGGCACAGACATAAATCCACACACCTATGTACACCTGATTTTTAATCAGGAAGTCAGAAATACACATTGGGAAAAAAAAGGAAGCATCTTCAACAAATGGTGCTGGTCAAACTGGATGTCTGCATGTAGAAGAATGCAAATAGATCCATATCTATTACCATGCACATAACTCAAGTCCAAGTAGATAAAAAAAACCACAACATAAAACCAGATACACTGAACCAGATAGAAGGCAAAGTGGAGAATAGCCTTGAACACATTGACACAGGAGACAACTTTCTGAACAAAACACCAATAGCACAGGCACTAAGATCAACAATTAATAAATGGGATCTCATGAAACTGAAAAACTTCTGTAAGGCAAAGGGCACTGTCAATAGGACAAAGAAGCATCCTAAAGAATGGGAAAAGATTTCACCAACTCCATATCCAATAGAGGACTGGTTTCCAAAATTTATAAAGAATTCAAGAAACTAGATATCAAAAAAAAATCAAGTAATCCAGTTTTAAAATGGGGTATACACAGCCAAACATTATGTAAAGCTTGGGGAATCCTCTGAAGAATAGGAGCCAGAAGGGTCAAGAATACCACAAAAAAATAATCAACTAACCTGGGCTCATAAGGGCTTACAGAGACTGAACTGACAATCATGGAGCCTACATGGGTCTCATCTAAGCCCTCTACGTATATGTTATGGTCGCATAGCTTGGTCTTCTTGTGGGACACCTAATAGTGGGATTGGGGATGGTCTCTGATTCTTTTGCCTGCTTTTGGACCCTTTTCCCCCTACTGGGTTGCCTTGTCCAGCATTAATGTGAGGAGAGGTGCTTAGTCTTATTGCAACTTAATATGCCATGTTTGGTTTATATCCCTGGGAGCCCTGCAGAAGGGAAACATGAGAGGAGTGGGTCATGGTGGGGAGAGGGGAAGAGAGGAGGGAGGGGAAACTGCAGTTGGGATATAATATATGAGAGAAGAATAAATTAAAAATTTTAAATGGGATACAGATCTAAACAGAAAATTCTCAGTAGAGGAATTTCAAATGTCTAAGAAACACTAATAAATGTACAACATTCTTGGCCATCAGGGAAATTAAAATCAAAACAACTCTGAGATTTCATCTCACACCTGTCAGAATGGCTAAGATCAAAACACAAATGATGGGTTCATGCTGGTGAGTTTGTGGAGCAAAAAGAACACTCCTCCATTGTTGGTGATAATGCAAACTTGTACAGACACTATGGAAATCAATAAGGTGATTCCTTGGGAAATTGGGAAGGCATCTACCTCAGGACTCAGCTATATCACTCTTGGGCATATACTCAAAGGGTGCACTAGCCTACCACAAGGACACTTGCTCAACCGTGTTCATTGTAGCTTTATTCATAATAGCCTGAAAATGGAAACAACCTAGATGTCTCTCAACCAAAGAATGGATAAAGAAGATGTAGTGTATTTACACAATGGAGTATTATTCAGCAGTTAGAGAAAAATGACATCATGAAATTTGCAGGTAAATGGATAGTACTAGAAAAAAATCATCCTGAGTAAGTTAACCCAGACCCAGAAAGACAAATACTGTATGAATTCACTTATAAGTGAATATTAACTATTAAGTAAATGATAAGCTAAAATCCACAGACCCAGAATGGTTGGGTAAAGAAGAGGAGTGTAGGTGGAACACATGGATCTCCCTTGGAAGGGGAAATAGAATAGATTTTGTGGTGTACTGGGGGTGGGGTGGGACAGGAACAGGAGGAATAGGGTGTGGGAAGAATGGAGGGAGAGTCCAGGGAGAGGCAACTGGTATTTGGGGGCATCTGGGGAGCAGTGTGGAAACCTAGTGTAGTGGAAACTTTCTGGAACCTATGAAGGTGACCCTAGAGAGGACTCCTAGTAAGGAAGGATATGGAGTCTTAACTAGCCATCTTTCGTAGCCAGGCAAGGCTTCCAGTGGAAGCCTAGGGTTGAGTTGTTGGCCAAGGGGGCCTGGAGGAGACTCCCCAAACAACTCAGGCTGATGCCAAGACAGAAGGTCACTCTCAGACAGCAGGGTCCCACTGGCAAGGACAACATTCACACAGCTCATTGAAAGTAGAGAGGTTAAGCTGATATGTGCATGAAACCTTCATCCCTATGTTTCAGTCTCTTCGATGCAGGAAGATATTCTGCAGGCTACTGAAAGAAAAATGTGGACACCAACTCAGCCACAAAACCTTCAACCTACAATCTGTTCTGCCTGGAAGATGTGCCAGGACAACATTGGCGCAGAACTTATGGGAGTGGCCAACCAATGTCTGCTTTAACTTGAGGCCCACATCACAAAAGGGAGTACATGCCAAACAATGCCTAGATGGCCAGGAACCAGAGACTAGATAGCCCAGAGACCAAGGACAGAGCCAAACATGACTCGCCAAAAACAAAAACAAAAAAATCAGTGAAATGATTCCTAATGATATTCTACCATACACATAGATGGGTGCCTTGTCCAGTCATCATCAGAGAGGCTTCCTCCTGAAGCAGACAGGAGTGGATGCAGAAACCCACAGCCAGACAGAGAGAGAGTCTAAATTGGAGGTCTCCCTCTAATTCCTCCCCTTGGAGTTTGGGGAACCCATGGAAGAGGAGATGAAAAAATTTAGGAGTCAGAAGGGATAGAGGACACAGGAGAACATGGCCAACTGAATCAACTAAGCAGGGCTCACATGAACTCACAGAATGAAGCAGCAAGCACAGGGCCTGCATGGGTCTGCACCAGGTCCTCTCTATGTTATGGTTGTTAGCTTGATATTTTGTGGGACGAACAGTAGGAGTGGGTGTGTGTCTAGCTCTTTTGCCTGCTCTTGGGACTCTTTTCTTCCTATTGGAAGCCTTGTCCATCTTCGATATGAGGGCTTTTGCCTTGTCTTGTATCTTGTTTTGTCATGTGTGGTTATCGTATCTTGTAGGCCTGCTCCTTTCTGAAGCAGGGAGGAGAGAGGGGTGAGACTAGAGGGAGTGGAAACTGTGGTCAGGATGTATTGTATGAAAGACGGATCTATTTTCAATAAATAAAGAAAGTATGGTACATGTGCATAATGAGATTGTAATCACTATAAATAATAATGAGATAAAATTTTCAAGGAAGTAATGGTTATGAAAATTATTATATTAAATGAAGTGATATGAGCTCAGAAAAGTGATATGAGCTCAAATCCTCAAATGTAGATTCTAGCTTGTAATGTACATATGTAAGTGCTTGAATTAGTGTAAATGTAGATAAAGCCTTAAATACTATAAAGAGGACCCAAGCAGAATTTTTTTTTAAAGAGAAAGAGAGAATGACTGTTTTTGTGGTGCTTTAGGAGCACATATTCTTCACTCAAAAAATGTGGAGAATTGAGTCCTAGTTGGAAGATGTAATTTTAGTTGTTTCTGGTTGTAACAGAAGAGGCATATAAGTTAAGAATTAAACTTTTAAAAAAGAGCTGAGTCATGTTATGCTAACTGGAAATGATAAGCTATATCTGAAAGACAAAAGATCCATGTAGATATGACCACAGTATTCTTTTTGCATTTTTCTTTTTTCATTTCTATGTTCATTAACTTCTAGCTGCTCACAGTATGTAGATGTCCTAATGGACAAATGTTTTAGAATAAGGAGGCATTAGTTTTTCCTTGAATATGCTTTTAAATGAAAACAGAGAACTTCAAACTTTCACAAAGCTGACACTCATCTGGAGATGCTGTTAAGTCACAGGCATCACACTCCACCCCAGAGATTCTGACAGAGGAGACCTGGGCCGAGATATGAGAATCTGCATTTCCAACATGCTGATGCTGCAAGTTAGCTATATTGAATTTTAAAATATGCAGTGTTCTGTCAGTCACACCTGCATTACTCACTTTCCGATCTATCCCATTCCCCTTTGTACTGGGAATGAGGGGGTTATTCTCATACAAGATGAAGTCCTACTCTTACACTCTCGTTTCTTAGGGAAATTCCTTCCCTGCATCAGGCAATGACATGCTTCTCATGCTGTCACTCCCCCATGTTAAATACTCTCACTGCTGTATTATCTATTAAAATATATAGATCATGTCAGATCTCAGAGCAACTGAGATTCAGTACTGAGGTTATCTGAAAACTGGTTCAGCATCTGTGGTTGTGTCTGAAGACGTAGCTTCAGATGGGTTACATGGTAATATGGGATGAGTCCCTTGGCTTGTAGAACTATTGCCTCATTTTTCTACTTCTTATCTTACTCATCTGAAAACTCCCATCTCAATCACTATTTTCTAATTCAATAGTTTTACGTTCATGCTTTCTTGAACCCTCTTAAAGCAAATACACATATTTCCCAAAATAACTCTCATCAATGTCAGTTTTAAATTTCAGTCCTTAAGTTATTAATTTCTCGAAAAGACAGTTCAATTGAAAATCCTCTTTACCTAACTTTAGACCCTTTCTTTGTCTGACTTCCAAGTTACCCACAAAACTCTCCTGGTTTCTAGTGATCTCTCTGACTCATCCTCAGTCTCCTTGTCTGGTTTCTCTTCCTGTTTTAAATTTCTTTTAAATTCATTGTTGTAACTCTTTTCTATTTCCAGTTTCATGCTTCACATATCTGTAAGCAAATCACTGTGTTCAAGTTTTCCATTCTAGCTTCTTTCCTCAACTCTAGATTGGATAGATAGATAGATACACAGACAGACAGACAGACATATGATAGATGAGAGATAGATAGATAGATAGATAGATAGATAGATAGATAGATAGATAGATGATAGATAGATAGATGATAGATAGATAGATGATAGATAGATAGATGAGTATGTCTATCATATATATGTGTATGTATATATACATATATATATATCTTTGTAGGAGCAATTTTACTGTGAAAGATGTTTTCTTTTAGGTGGAGTTATTTACACACAACTTTGGAAACTAACATACAAACAGAATGATGTCCTATGCTACACTTTCTATGTTCCGGTCTGAAACATGAGCTCATTTTACTCCATAAAATACCACATTTCTCACTTACCTTCTGATATCTCTAATGTCCACCAATAAATAATGAACTCGGGAACATCCACTCTACCCAATGTTCTTAGACTTAAGAGCATCCTGCCCTTTCCCTACATTGCTGAGACCATATATGAAAGTAGAGATGATAAAGTCTAGAAGCTTAGCATTATTTGTATTATGCCTCTTGGGATCAGAAAAGGTTCGCCTATAGAATAAATCTTTCTTGGCCTTTGAGAGCCAGTTCCCAAAGTTACTCATTAGTGGAAAATCTGTAATAAATTTCCAATAAGAAATTTAACTGTTGATGTATTTGAAGGATAAAGTCACTAATTAAACAGCGGTAAAATATTGACCATGATTCAGATGTGAAATCAGAAAGATATTTGAAACTCATGGTCTTTTTCTAGTCATTGATCTACCTCCTTGACTATGGAAAACTTGAATAGTGTACATTTGAGCATAATATTCCTGGTTTCAAAAAAGAACCACTCTGACTGATGAATGAGTTTTAAGTTGCACTTTTCTAAATAAATACAGATTCAAACATTTGTCCTACTCACTAATCACCTACCCCTAGATTCTGACAGTATTGCAAACCTAACTCTATCTAAATGATAATTCTTGGTCCATTCTCCTAATTACTTTTCATTCAATTTTTTACCATATTTGGTGACGAATTTCACAATTCATAAATAGCTCTACAGTGTACTATTCATTGATGTCAGCTAGGAATCATATTTAACTATTAGGGACTACCAAGACAATATGTGAAATGAGTAAAAGTCCTTTTTCTCTCTAATAAAGATATCCAGATGGGCAGTACTGGCGCATGCCTTTAGTCCCAACACTCAGGAGGCAGAAGCAGGTGGATCTCTGTGAGTTCAAGGCCAGCCTGGTCAACAGAGTGAGTTCCAGGACAGTCAGGGCTGTTACACACAAAGAAACCTTGTCTCAAAAATATCGAGAGAGAGAGAGAGAGAGAGAGAGAGAGAGAGAGAGAGAGAAGAAAGAAAGAAAGGAAGGAAGGAAGGAAGGATGGAAGGAAGAAAGGAAGAAAGAGAGAGAGAAAGAGAAAGAGAGAGAGAGAGAGAGAGAGAGAGAGACCCAGAAGTTGGTAGCATAGAGAAGAGCTAGTGCATTCCCAGGACCATGATCTCCTGTGTCTTCTGAGCACATACTAGCACCTGCTGGAACCATGAAGTTCCAGTAATTATCCTACTTCTTCCATCCTCTTACAAAAATGACTGAGTTAAAGAATCAAATTGATCTGATCAGATTAACAGGACGAAAATGTGTAAATCTTATTTGATGCACATTTAGCATGGCATGGGAGGCATCCTGAGGAAACAGTGAACCATGGAAGCAGTGAGTCAGCTACTTAGATACTAGGTTGGAAAGGGGAAAAAATGAGCTGTGTATAAGCTACTGAATTATATGCAGAGTTTAACATGTCAAAAGCCAAGTCAATCCAAAGTTTTCTCAGAGGCTCTGATGAAAGGACAAAGGGAATACTGGTTCTTGCCTAGGGATGGACTTGACAAGGTACAGTCTGGGACTTGGGTCAGGGCCTTGAAGGAGTTAGGGTTCAGTTACTGGAAACCTGACATTTTCCCCCAGGAAGAGCTGTGGCTACTAGTCCCAAGGATGCTGTACGTTTGGTCTGTGATGTACTTCAGATAGCCCCCGTTTTCATTGTGCAACATTGCTTGATTAGCTCTGGCTGACTTCATCTCATTATGTGATGGCTTTCTTTTGACTCTGTCCCATTTTTACCTTGCAAGTACAAAATGTTATAATTCTTAATAAACTTACTTGGCCTGATCCATCAGCTCATGAAAAATCTCTTTTTTTTCATATTGCAATTTTATTAAATATCCAAGATAAATAAAGGATTTTGAGTCATTTTAATTTAAAAGGACACAAAAGAAAAAATAAGGTTAATCTAACAACATGCTTCATAACAATACATAGCACAAGATGATAAATCTATGTAAACAAAGTTCTGAAAGAAACAGAAGGGGCCAGAGACTCCATGTACACAAGACCAGATATTATGCAGTTACAAAGTCTAACAAAGACCGTTCTTAAATTTGAAAGCTTCCAGGTAATACACCTCCTATATTCTTTTTGTGTGAAAAAAAAAGTCAGTGTTAAAACAAGTCAACTGACAAATGACCCAAAAACATATAAAGTCAGCAGTGAATATGTATAAAAAAGTGAATAAAAATATAACTAAAAAAATGAAGTTGAAGGTTCCAGAAGCAATGGAATGGTAAGAAGATGGAAAGTTTAATTACCCTCATTTCATCAGTACATATTGTGTGTATATATGTATACATATATAGTATATATGTCTTAATAACCCCAATAACTATCTACAGTTATTACATATTAATCATTTAAAATGTTTATATATAGAAATGTTTAGTCTATGATTTGATTACAATACACTAAATTTATTATGCTATTTAAAGACTATAGTCTTTAAATTAGCATTAAAATAATAAAAAGCCAGTCATACATTTTTATCTAATCTGAATGTGAATATATGTGAGTAATGCTTACACAGCAGGAATGATAGAACCATAAAAAATAATAACATAGAATAAAACAATGCATACAGCTGTTTAATTTATACAGTTCTGCAAAAAAGAAAATATCAAAATTAAAGTGTATTAGTCTATAACCCTGTGTCCAACGTAAGAGAAAATGGGCAGAATTACTAAGCACAGAGGCCACTTTGACCCATCACAGTTAGTTATCTAATGATACAGACTAATACTTGAAGGAAAATGTGTTCTGGTGCCAACGAAAAGATAAACATCTAGACCTCACAAATTTGAAAAGATAAGTGACTAGTGGTCATTTCTGACCACATATTGCTTATGTTAGAAATGAAAAATCTCTTAACCTCAACTTTCTTGTCTTCTTTATTTTCCTCATCCCTGGTCCTCACCCTCAGGAAACAATCCCTAAGATGAGTCTTCTGGTCCAGGTCATGAAAGGTAAGTTATTTTAACAGAATTTGTGAAGGATTCTTTTATGCATGGACAAGGTATGGCCATGATAGAGAAGCTTTTACAACTGTAATAAATTAGACAGTCTAAATTAGATGTGCTACAAGTCAATGAAGTTCCATCTTCTCTATGTGTAGATAAAATGAGGAGTGAATCACTGAGAAGGGGAATAGATTTTCTTGCTATGTTGCTAGCTACAAGCAGCATAATTCACTTTAGATAACTTAGGCTAGTTATTATTTATTGTAGATGGACTTTTCTTTTTACTTTTTTTTAATTTAAGTATTTTTTATTTTACATACCAACTACATTTCCCCCTCCCTCCCTTCCTCCCGCTCCCTCCGACTCTACCCCAACCCCCATCCACTCTTCAGAGAGGGTAAGGCTTCCCATGGGAGTCAACAAAGTCTGACATATCAAATTGAGGCAGGACCAAGCCCTTCCCCACAGCATTGAGGCTGAGCAAGGTATCCCTCCATAGGGAAAGGGCTCCAAAAAGCCAGTTCATACACTAGGGATAAATCCTAGTCCCACTGCTAGGGGTCCCCAAACTGCCCAAGCCACACAACTGGCACCCACATTCAGAGGGCCTAGTTCGGTCCTATGCAGGTTCCCTAGCTGTCAGTTCATAGTCCTTGAACTCCCACTAGCTCGGGTCAGTTGTCTCTGTGGGTTTCCCCATCATGATCTTGACCCCCTTGCTCACTTAATCGCTCCTGCCTCTCTTTGACTGGACTCCAGGAGCTCAGCCCAGTGCTTAGCTGTGGATCTCTGCATCTGCTTCCATCAGTTACTGGATGAAGGTTCTATGATGACAATTAGGGTAGTCACTAATCTGATTACATGGGAAGGCCGGTTCAGGCACCCTCTCCACTATTGCTTGGAGTCTTAGCTGGGGTCATCCTTGTTTCCTGGGACTTTCCCTAGCATCAGGTTTCTCCCTAACCCCATAGTAGCTCCCTCTTTCAAGATATCTCTTTCCTTGCTCTCCCTCTCTGTCCCTCCCCCAACCTGACCATCCTGTTCCCTCTTGTTCCCGTCTGCCCTCCCCTCTTCCTCTCCCCCTCACCCCACACACTCTCAGTTTACTTAGGAGATCTTATCTATTTCCCCTTCCTAGGGGTTATCCATGTATGTTTCTCTCAAGGTCCTCCTTGTTACCTAGCTTCTCTGAGGTTGTTGATTGTAGCCTGGTTATCCTTTGCTTTACAGTAGATGAACTTTTTTGTCCCACCAGCCAATTCCCAAATATGGACACAGAGACTTTCATAATTAATTATAAATGTTTGGCCAATAGCTCAAGCTTGTTACTAGCTAAGTGTTACAACCTAAACTAACCCATGTTTCTTATCTATGCTCTGCCATGTGGCTTGGTTCTTTTTCTCAGTATGGCAAGTTCATCTCCTGATTCCTCTCCATCTCCTTGAGACTCCCGAGACTCCTCCTCTTCTTCTTCACACTCTCTTTTTGTGTGCCAGACCCACCTAACCTCTGTCCAGCTATTGGCTACTCAGCTTCTTTATTAAATCAATCACAGCAACATATAGTCACATAGTATAAAGCCACATTTATTTACTTATATCTGTCAGTTCATCAAATATTCTGGAAATATTAAACCAATCCACTTTCTAGTTCTTTCCTCTCCACTGGCATGTGGATTCAGGATTCTTCTTTCCATGCCCCAGACAGATCTGTTCCTCTGATGCTAAACAGGGTCTGTGATAACCTAAGGGAAATATTCAGCCTGGAGTCAATGAAAGATAGTTAGTATCCTGAGCTGGTTAAAGAAGGAGGAGGAAGAGGAGGAGGGGGGTGAAGAAGAGGAGAAAGAAGAAGAAGAATTTAATTTGGTTCACAGTTTCAGAGGATTCAGGGCATAGTTTCTTGATTCTGTCACTTCAGCAAAATATTGTTACAGTAAGAGAGTGGTGGAAGAAGTTCTTTCCTCGTGGTCACAGAAGGCAGCAAGAGGGGAGAGTGGGAACTGGAGTGACTATCAAAGGCACATCTCTAGAAACTTACTTCCTCAAGCTACATTCTACCTCCCAAAGTTTCTACAGCCTCTCAAAACAGTGCCATTGCCTGAAAATTATGTATTCATGCCAGTGGCCTCATTTTTGAAACTCAAAGGCCCCAAAATGGTGCTTTTGCATTATGAATATGAGATTTCAGGGGCTATGGTGGAATGTTATGGTTTAAAATGATGTGTCTTGTGTCAAGTTTACAAGGGATGGATTGTGAAGGTTAGTCTTTAGAAGTTTTATAGGCATCACCAGGGAATTCACAATCACTCAGTGCTTATCTCTGTCATCACCCTGCATACCTCACAAATAGTACCACATAGCTGCTCTTTCTCCCTCTCCCAGAAGTTGATCTGCTGTTGCCAAATGTAACTACCCTCAGCTTCCCTCTGCAGCATAGCCTGCACTTCCAACCACATATAACTTTATTTGTGAATCTAAGCCACATCACAGACAGTTTCCTGGGCTCACCCTGACTTTCAGAGCTATCACTTAGTGAGTAGAGAATCCAAAGAGAGGTCTTTGGAGCTTGGAGATGTAAAAATATAGGGGCTTTTGCTCTCCCTGGGCAAAAGCTTTTACTATGAGACTTCTCAAAGTGAACACCACTATAACACCAGTGAGCAAGCTAGGAAGGGCCAAAGTCCCGTTCTATTGCATATTCTTGCTGAACAGATCAGCGATTTTCTATCTTACACTGTGTTTTTAAAGTGTCAGATAGTGTACCTGTGGAACCTACAGAGGCTTTATTTTGTCTTTTGCTTAAAATCCCACTGTTGAAGAGAAACGTGCCCTTTCCCGTCATTTTGATTAGCATCCTATGTTGGGGTCTGTTATTTCTTTTACAGACCTTGAGCTCAACATTTCTGGATCTATTTGCTCTCTGCTCTCTCTATTTGCCTACTGTTCACTACTGCGCTCCCAGGCCTTTGTACCATGTCCACCTCTTCCTGAGGGCTAACACTTGATGCTTTGCCTCAGATTTGTGAATATGCCCAAAATCTCTTAACCGCTACCATTTTACAGTTCTCTCTGTCACCTAATTCAATTCTTCTTTTTCAACATAGAAAATACCATGATATTTTATTATTAAAAATGATGCTGAAAACTTTATACATATGTGTCCAGCCACATACAGCTTCTACCCTCGCTTAAGGCAAAAATTAAAACTGAAATGAAACCCAGAATTCTGCAACATCATAAATCTCCAGGTTGTTGGCACCCCGCATCAATAGAAGCCTAAGAAACAAAAAAATTTAAATATTTTTCTCCATTTAAAATCTCATTTTTTTCACATTTTCATAGATATTCACTAGATTTTTTGCATACAGCTCTGTAAGACTCTAGAATTTCTCTCTGTGAAGAAATAAGACAATCTCCACCATCATGTATGAAATAATACTTTTCAGTTTACACATCTCCACCATAGAACGCCAAAATTCTCGATGTAACTTGAATTTTTTAATTTCTTTTTCTCTTTTTTAAAAAATGTCTTGGCCTGATACGGACAAGGCAAGGCTGAGGCTGTGGGTATTACTGGTGGGAGACCACCGGGAAATACAAATCCCCAAATTTCACATTACACGTGCTTTGTGGCCCAGCTACAGACTCTCTAAAGTCATTAAACATTAAAAAATTAAGAACTAAAATTGAAAAAAATAATTTTTAAGGACAAAAACTCACAACGCATAATGAAAATTGAAGAAGAAATTTAAAATTGACAGGTTTATATTTAGAAATGACCCAAAATGGACTGAGGGCAGGTGGACGGTTGCAGAAATTCAAATAAATTAAGTTAAAAAATTCAAATTTCAAATCTGAATCCACATTCACCTCTCAGGAAACTCTGCCACTTATCTTAATTCTTAATTGCCTTCCCATTTTAAAAATATGAAATTAGGACATACTTTTTAAATTAACCCTTAACTCCTATGTCAAATTGAACTTTTTATTTCTAGTTGAACAGCAATGGCTTTATATTAAAATCTTCAAAATGTAAAATCATTATAATGTTATCATCACAAGTAATGGTTTTATTGTGATTTCTTCAATTGCATATATCATTATACTTTGTTCTTCTTTGCCCCATCCAGTTCCAAAAATTATAATTTTCTTGATCATAGATAGGTCCAATGACAAGGACTGTATCTCTATCAACTTGAGAGGCTGACCAGGAAAACAGCATATTCAAAGTCTTCCTAGGCCACAGTCAGTTCCAGGCCAGCCTGGAAATTTTTGTGAAACCCTATCTCAAAAAAAAAAAAGAAAAGAAAAGAAAGAAAAGAAAAAAGAGTGAGGGAGAGAAAAAACACAGAAAAGAGGGCTAGGGAGATAGTTAGTAATAAAGCACAGGCATAGCATGTGTGAAGTATGGGGTTCAATTCCCAGTACTTACTGCCTTCTAAAGTGATTTTATTAATCACATTATAGGATGTTAAATTAAAGTAGCCTTATAGATAATGTACCTATTAATATCCATCTATTAAAAACATATACAGATACATTTGCATACTTGATTTTATATACTATATATATGAAAAGGATACCAAGTCATTTTCATCAATTGTTATCTCCCAAACAAATTCAGCATTGGCATTTATATTAAGTACCTGGTTTGTTCCAATTTCTCTTTTTTATATAGTTTGCGATTTTAAATACAATTGAGCCATATTTTCTCATATATGTATTCTTTTACCTGGTCATTTCTGTTATATATATATCATAAACAATTGCAGAATCGACTAATTTCACACTTCAGTGTTTACATTAATTGATTGTATTTCAGAAGAATTTACTATATTTCTTCAAGTCAAAGCTGTATTCTGATTTTTCTATTAAAAGCCCCTCTCACTTCCTTGTTCCTTAGAGTATATATAAGTGGATTGAGCGCAGGAGTGACCACAGTATACATGACAGCAATGATCCTGTCCTCTTCCAGGGAGCTCCCTGAAGCTGGACTGATATAGATGTAGAGAACAGGGGCATAAAAAATAGCAACGACCATGAAGTGAGAGGCACAAGTGGACAGTGCCTTGTGGAGCATGCTGCAAGAATGAGTCTTGAGAAACAGATGAGTGATAATGTAGAAATAGGAGAGAAATGTCAGAAAGAAGAGACCAATGGCAATGGTACCTGTGAGAGAATTAAGCAGCCACCTGTTGAGTTCAGTGTTACCACAGGCCAGCTCCAATAATGGCTTAACATCACAGAAGAAATGATGAATATGGTTGGACCCACAAAAGCTCAAACGAGATGTCATTATGGAGTGAAGCAGAGCATGGAGAAAAGGAATGGCCCAAATGGTGACAGCCATCTGGATACACACTTGCCGATTCATGATGAAAGGGTAGTGGAGTGGTTTGCAGATAGCCATGAAGCGATCAAATGCCATTACTGTCAGCAGCAAGGCCTCTGTGCTACCCAGGAAGTGGAAGAAATGAAGCTGAGTTATGCATCCCAGAAAGGAAATTGCTTTGCTTGTGGAGAGGAAGTTCTCCAGCATCTTTGGCACTGTCACGGTGGAGTAGCAGATATCTAGACATGCTAGGTTTCCCAGGAAGAAATACATAGGTGAGTGGAGTCTTGAATCCAAGATGACAATCATCAGGATGGCTCCATTTCCAGCCACATTGACAAAGTACATGGTAAGGAATATGGCAAAGAGAATAGGGTTCAATTCTTGTATGTCTGTCACTCCCAAGAGGAGAAATTCAGTGACTAAGGTTTGATTCAATAACACTTAAAAGAAAAGATAGGATAGTTTGTGGAACACTAACCTTCATGTCCATCAGTCTTTCTAGGCAGTAATTTTCTTGCCAACACAAACATAGTCTATGAAAGTTGTTTTCTATAACCACACAAAGATCTTGTGAAGATCTTATATAATATTTGCCTATCAGCCCAAAAAATACTAAATCTATGTTTCTGTTGTATATTCCTATTCAAACATCTTTTCATTTATTATATTTTTCGTGAATTATGTCTTTTTAGTGAAGATTCAGAGCAGGTACCATCCTACCAGTTTCTCCAGCTGTGAGCATTTACATTTTGATCCAACTTCCTTTTCATCCCTTAAGTTGTCTCTAACATGGAGCAGCTTTTAAAATATCCTACCAGGCAACCTCTGAGAAGTAAGAACAATCTTGAAGGGCTTTAACATGAAGAAAATAGGCAGGGATGAATTTGTTTCAACCACAGAGTTTACAGAAAGTATAGACAACTTTATCAAAACATAGTAACTCCAGCTCATCTTAAGAATGTATAAGGGGCAGAAACATCTTTGTATTGATTTGTTTCTTATTCATGATCAAGCCAGAAGATGTAAGTAACATCATCGAGCCAGATGAGGTAAGAAACATGACCATATTAATCTCAAGAGTCTGACCAGATAAGTGCATAACATTTTTCAATGCTGTAGCAGATGATGGGTTTAGTGTCTTCCAATAATCTGAGCCATTAAGAACTTTAGAAATAGATTCTAAGATATTTTTTGAGACATAGTCTCCAAATGAAGACCACGGTGACTCAAGCAGTCTCCTGCCTTAGTTTGTTGAGTCCTGGAGTTATAGTCATACTGCCATGCTGACCAAAGGAACTTTTTGTATTATAATTTGCACTTCATGACATTTGTATTCTTCTGGTTATCCTAAGACTAAAGAAAACCTTTTCCAGATCCCAAAGTATTTGAATAAAGAAACCTCTGTCTCTGTGGACCCAGCAGTCCTCCATCATTTCATCAGGAGGAATTGCCAATACCTATGGCTTTAGTCTCTTTGAAATCTTGTCTTCTCTATTATCTATTTAAACTCATTATTCAAATATTGAGGAGGTTTACTTGCCTCTCTTCTAGCTCCACTGTAGCTGGAGAGAACTTCCAGATCAAAGCTGGAATGGCTACCCACTCCACTCCACTAATGGGACCTTGGTAAATAACTCTCTTGTATTTTATGATCCCGAAAGTCAGACTGCCTTAAATCAACCTACTCCAAAGTTACCAAAAATGTTCAACTCTCTTCATTTTAAGTCTGATTCCTCTCTATGAAACTAATTCCTGGCATTCCTTCCTACCAAATAAAGTCTTATTTTCTCCTAAGTAAATGAATACTTTTCATTTTACTAGCATAATCAAAATAGCAGGATTTTTCAATAAATGTCAAACTTTTTGAAAGATTATAAGTTTATTGCAAAGATTTCATATCTAATTGTACAATCATCACTTACTAAAAGACAAGTAACTTTTTAAAATTGCTTTTCTCCTCAATGTTAGGAAAGTACCTGAATTACCTCCCTGAGGTACACTGGTCAGAGCAGACATAGCTGTGAGAAGTAACTTCCTCTGGTTCCTTTCATTTAAGGATGTGCTGGGTTCACTCTGTGTACAGAAGAGAAGAATCAGAATCAGTGTTTGGAAGGCCCATGTTGCTGGGAAACACTGAGAGAATCCCCAAGCTGCACTGGACTTGGACAAAGGCTGACACTGGGGTGATTCCTACAAAAAGTGAACCACTCAAGGTGTAAGAAATCATTGGGTGAAGAAAACAATGTGTTCATCTAAAGAAAGAAAATTAATGAACTGGAGAAAACCTGAAAGGGCCCCAAGGGATTCTAAACTTTATAGCTGGAAGAGAGTCTGAGAAATGATGTAATCATTAGTGTAATTCTATGAACGTTTGTCTTCAAACAACTCAGGGCAGTTTCTTTGATAGTCTTGATTATTTTGTCTGTTTATAAACACAACAGACATTCTTATTAAAAATTCAACCCATATGACCAATATTACTTATGAGTCTTTGGACCAAAAAACAAAACAGTTCTAAAAATATATATCAAAAAACCTACTTACCTAATTTTTAAGGAAAAATAGCAATTGGAATAGTGAATACCAGTAATTTTGTTCAGCACTTTCAATATTTGGGGATTTCAGGTTGGCTTTGGGGTATTAAAGTAACCACGATGGTGACTTGAGATATGGTAATTCTGTGCAAAAACCAAAGAACCTTCACAATCCTCACACACAGAAGAGTCCATCTCAAGACAGGGAACTAACTCTGAACCCCAGGTGATGTTTAACGTTGTAAACAGACAAACCACCCCCTAAAGAACAGAAAATACAGGAAACTTCCAAGTTTACTGCTAATGTATTCTCTTACCTGGCTGATTATTCAGCCCAAAGGTAACAAAGATTCTCAGGTTTATGTACACAAATTGCCCAGGTTGTAAAATATTTGAAGTGACAGCTCATGTTGTGGTTCTGGCCTACATTTCCTCTCAGAAACCCCTTTGACATTCACAATTCTTCTGGTGTTTTAATAAGACAGATCTGCAGACATAAAAACCCCAAGGGAGCGTGTCCCCTGGTACTGAGTAGAGTGGATATGAAAACAAACAGGGTCCTTTCCCCAGCTTGCAAACGAAAGGCATAATCGAGGGCAACTCCTCTGGGGTCCTCCGTTTTTCACAAGCTTCGTGGGCACCTGCCCTATGAGCCACATCAGCCAAGCCTCCTGCTTCACTTACTGCTTTGTGGACATCATCTTGAAGTCTTCAGTAATACTTTTAGCATGGGGCCTTCATGTTTATTTTTCCCTTGGTCCTCCAAATGTTGCAACTTCTCCATTTGTTACATGAACAATTTTATGTTTGCTATGTTAAAGTCCAAGTCATTTCAAGCTATCTTTGTATATAATGAGTTAATCAGCCACAGCTGACTCTAATTTGTAGATTTATTTAACCCATATATTTTCTTTAAATTCTTTTCCAGTAGTATTTATTCACTGAATGCATTAGGCTATTCAAGGATCTTTTCATTTAAATAGGTGATATCTGTTGCACTTCCTCTACCCTAAACATTCTTATGCTTCTATTCTTTCTTCCTTGTGCCCCCTTCCATCATTCTCCCTGGTTCCTCTAGAATCTAGAGTCTAGATAGTATTGCTTCTGTTTCATGTCATATATACACACATGATTTTCTGTATCCTGTATATATATATGAATCACAGTTGATATTATCTTAATTCATTTAATACTTTTATTTCTAATTACTAGGTTTTTGTGCAAATAGCATAGTTTTGTTCTTTAGAGCTGAAAAAAATCCATTTATATGTGTGTGATACATAACATTTTCTTTATACATTCCTCTGTAGACAGATGCCTAGGTTTGTTCCATAACTTACCTACGAGTAGTAGTACTTGTGAGTAGTATTGTACATTGATGTGCAAGTGTCTATGTGATATGTTGACTTGGAATTCTTTCTGTAATATCCAGAGTAGAATTGCTGGGGTCACATGGTAGAAATCTTATAAGTTCACCTCTCAGTGATGGTAGTGTTGGAGAGGGGAATGTAGAAGCCTGTACTAAGAGTTGCCTCTGACCTCAACAGCAGCCTCAACCCACTGCCTCCAACAGTCATGCTTCAGCCAGTTGCTTTCTGCCCAAAGAGGTGTGTGGGGCAAGAAATCCAAGAAGGGAAGTTGGATTCTTTAAAGTTGGAGATAATTACTTTTTTCCACATCTGGTTTTTGAGATTTTAACCTACTGTGTTTATGAGTATACATATATAGCTCTAAACTCCCTCCTTTTCTTATTTAGAGTCTATTCATACAACAATGACTATGTTTGGTTATTTTATATTTTATTAAATTTGTTTATTTCTTGTGTGTGTCTATGTATATGTATGTATTTGGGTGTACATGAACTAAAGCATGTGTAGGTCAGAGGACAAGTTTCAAGAGTTGGTTCTCTTTTTCCACCATGTGAGTCTCATCTTGAGTGTTGGGGGAATAACAGTAAAAAAAATAGTAAGTATAAAGTCTAATGCAGTTGGAGATTCTGAACTTGGATTTAGAAACTCCAGGACACCAGTAGGGATAAGCAAAATGACTACAGATATGTAGCACAGGCAAGTAGAAACGTAAGCCGTGAGAGTCTGTTAAAAGGGTATCAAGGATTTATTAAGATATAAAATGGAGAGAAAATGTACTTATAAATACAGAACAAAGTAAACAGCCACCATGGTCCACCAACCCCACAGTTCCCCAGAGTTTTCTTGGGTGCGAGCAGCAGGAAATATTAGATAGAAGGATTTAGATTGTGAAGATAAACAGATAGAAAATAAAGGATAGCCTCGAGAGGGCCTGGAACCTATTCCAACGAGTCCTGACTGTCTCTGCCCCAGGGTATTTATAGAGACTCCAAGGGGTGGAGCAAAAGACCTCCCCCCAGCACAGCCAAGTGCAGACCATCCCAGACACCTGCACTCAGGCCCGTGGTCCTAATCATCCTCTCTATGCAGACTTGCTGGGTAAAGCACGAGGAACCTGAGAACGGGTTCCCACACTGGGGTGAATGGAACCAGCAGTCTGAAATCCAACCACCACCAGAGAGTGCGAGCATATGCTCTCTCCTCAGTTTTAAGCAGCTACCTACCCAGAGAAAAACCACACCTATCAAGCCAGGTACACCAAGGTCATTGGCAGAGTGAATTCCCACAATACTTTGTAGCTAGAGTTTTCCTGCCTGGCCCACAGTCAGGACAAATCTCTGTCACTTGCCAGTCCCACCACCGCCCAGACCCAACCAAGTAAACACAGAGACTTATATTGCTTACAAACTGTATGGCCGTGGCAGGCTTCTTGCTAACTGTTCTTATATCTTAAATTAACCCATTTCTATAAGTTTATACCTTGCCACGTAGCTCGTGGCTTACCGGCATCTTCACATGCAGCTTGTCATGGCGGCGGCTAGCAGTGTCTCCTCCCACCTTCCTGTTCTCTTAATTCTCCTCTCTGTTAGTCCCGCCTATACTTCCTGCCTGGCCACTGGCCAATCAGTGTTTTATTTATTGACCAATCAGATGAACATACAGACCATCCCACAGCAATATTTCCCTTTTTTGTCTAAATAAGAAGGTTCTAAACCTAACACAAAACTAATTACAATAAGAACAATTATCAAGTATTGTCCAGGAGAAAGAAATGGTAATAACATAAACAAAAATGGAACTACAACCAGCAAGAACAACATCAAGCAAGAAACACTTATTCAGTGTCCAGACCATAGGTAAATGGCAAATTACAGAGATTACTCCAATAGCTGTCCTATCCTGGAGAATCTGAATCTAGTATCTGATATACTGTTAGCTAAAATATGAGAGGAATGTAACTGTAATATTCTAGTCTTCAACCCCATCAAAACCTGAGAAGGAAAATAATATTACCTGGGCGAACAGGAAGTGCAAGCAAGCAACTTTCAAAAAATGCAAGAAATGACAGAGACAGCTGGCTGCCTGAACAGTCACCCAATGTTTCTCTGCAACACTGGGGCACCCACTTTTGGCTACAGGCCTTGAATATCTGACAGACCATTTTCAAAAGTAGGAAATTTTAAGAGACTGTCCTACTCTATCTTGGCAAGGTTCAGCAGTCACTTTTCATGGTGTCCTGCTTGTCCAGAAAGGACAGTGTGCTTACTGTCAGCAGCCAAGGCAAGAGCAGTTCTATGCCCAACAAGACATTAGTGCCAAGAAGAAGACAAATTCCATATGGAGTGTCTTCAATGCCCAACATACTCTTGGGAGTAGATCTGTGCTGCCAGGAGTAATTGTATCTCATTTCAACAGAATTCTAAGTTATTAAAACATTTAAATGCCACATTCTCTAGGTGTATGAAGTGTTTGAAGATTACCTATCCATCTGACATATATTTCTGTATATCTAAAAAATCTAGCTAACATGACTACGACGAGCATGGGTGACAGTTGACCTGTAATTCTTATCAATCTACATAACTTAAAGACTAAAGCTTTACATTATAAAATAAACAATCTGTAAACAGATGTACAGTACAGGGACAATAACTTCAAATTTGTGACAATATACAATAAATATCTTAATTAGAGGTAGAAATGTATAGTGCAGTATGACAACAAGATCCTTAATTTGTATCAATATTCAAAATATGCTAAATAGAGGTAGAACAAACATACAGCATGACAAATATAATTTTATATATACACATATATATACACACAAAAATACTTTAAACAGAAGCAGAAACGTGTACAATATGACATGTATAGTTTTGAAGTTGTATCAACATACAAACTATTTTAAACAGAAGTAGAAAAATAGTTTTACTTTTGTATCAATATACAAGAATCCATATCAATGCAAATTATCTAAACCTAATAGTTACTAAATTATTTTACAAGTAGATACACTAGTCTATCTTATTATCCTATCCTATGTATTCCTTTTTTTCTTTTTCAAATGAATTCCTGAGTCTAAACTTTATTATTCCATTCCCCAACCCTATTATAACTTTTAACCAACTCATAACAGATGACAATTATCCATAACCCTGAGAAAACAAAACCTTTTGGGAGAGGGAGTGGGGACATCATTTTCTTACATTTGCTTCCTGCTGTTTAGGGGGTGACAGTATCTCTGTAGGATCCTGTAAAAGACTGAAACAATGGTTAAGTCTCATAAGGACTAGCTGTAGCATTTGTAGCTAGTCTCAGAGTAACAGGTAAAACTTATCTGAAGTTCTGGCTAGAGGTGTAAGATGGTGGACCATCTCAGCTAGCTACCTTGGAACTGTCCTGAACAGTTTATAGTCCAACGCCAATTTTTGAGTGATGTTTATCAGCTCCATGGCATCATTATGAACCAGATAAAATCATTGTTGTGGGGCCCCATCTTCCTTCTGGAAACTTCAGAGATCGCTGTTAGGAAAATTTATTGTTTCCTGTGGAAAACTTAAACATTATTAATATCAAAGTGGAAAGTTTAAATTTTAGGATAGTAGTATATCTAAAGAAATTTCCAAAGATTCAAGAATAAGTATGGGGAGAAATAGAATTTTGACAACAATAGTCCCTAGAGTTTTGATTTTCTTCTGTTCCCAAACATGTGGCTCTTCTGATATGAGACAGAAACTTGTTTTTTTTTTTCTTTTAACAACATGCTTGGATTTAGAGAAGGAGAGAGCTAAGCTCCAGTTCCAAAGTGAGCTTTGATTATAATTGAGTCAGGACTACAACTTTTCTAGAAGTAAGGAGATATGGATGTTTAGGTAGTGCAATTTTACCCTGTAGATAATATAGGTACCATTAGGTCAGATTTGTCTTTGCCTGATAATTTTTTATGTAAGTTTTCCCTTCTTCCTTAGATGTCTAGATGTCCAAGGTCGTTTGATTTCTTGAAGATGGGTATTTCTATTTTCCTGTAAAGACAAAAACAAAACCCTGCCCTGACCCTTCTTTGGTGAGTTTTCTTTACAATTTGTAGAATTGTTGTATCGGTGGATTAGCTATCATTTCTCTTTATCAAGAGGTTTCTCCTGTTCGAATCAAATCTTCATTAATTTTGATGGTATCCATAGCTTTTCTTCGCCTGTGGAAACAAAAGCAAAACCCCTTCCCCGACATAACACATATCCCAGTTTCCATTCTGAGATCAACACATCTTCAGAGTACACAGGCTGATTTAACGCTATGTTAAAAATCTATTTTTTCTATGTTTGTTCTGTTGTCCAAAGTCTCTCTGCAGCTGTTGTTTCTTTCTCATCAGCATTAAGAAAATTCAAGGTTAATAAGGCACTATGCAGTCTATCTTTGGGGGTCTTAGTTCCCCCTTTCCTGTTTAAGCATTTCTTTAAAGCATTTCTTTAAAGCATTTCTTTTAAAGTGTGATTAGATCTTTCTAAAACTTCTTGTCCTGTAGGATTGTGTGGTATACTTATAATATGCTTAATTTTATAATATGCAAAAAACGGTTTTATTTTATTAGAGACACATGCTGGAGCATTATCAGTCTCAATTTGTACAGGTATACCCATTATGGCCATAACTTTTAATAGATATGTAATTACAGAATCAGCCTTTTCAGAACTCAAAGCAATTGCCCACTGAAATCCTGAAAGTATATCAATTGTATGATGTACATATTTTAATTTTCCAGATTCTGTAAAATGAAGCACATCCATTTGCCAAAGTTCATTTCTATGTATAACTTTAGGATTACTTTCTGCCAATAATGAAGTTTGGTTATAGAAGGAACAAGTATGACTTTTTTTTTTTTACAATTTCCTTGGCTTGTTGCCAAGTGATGGAGCATCCTTTTTTAAACCTTTGCTATTGACATGGTGTTTTTTATGAAATTCTGAAGCCTCCAACATGTTTTCTATTTATAACCAATCAATTTCATCATTACCTTGTGCTAGAGGACCCAGCAGACCCATATGATTACTATATATATGATTTATATATATATATATATTTGTATATATATAATATTATATGCAGTTATATTTAATATATATGCAGTTATAATTAATATAAACCTCTGTGTGCTTACTTGGGGTCGCAAATGGGAGAGATTTGTCCCAACCACTGACCGGCTGGGACACAGAATAACTTCCAGCTACAATGATCCCTATTCCTGACTATTTCCTGTAATTGTATAAATGCAAAGTTAATTCTGTTTTATCAGGAATAGATTCAGTGGTTTCAATGTGTAAAACAGCTCTTTTTGCATATTGAGTCAGTAACTATAGTGAGAGGTTCTGTGAAGTCCATTAGTACCATAAAAATAGTATACAATTCTGACTTTTGTACAAAAATGTAAGTGCTTAGAAACATTTTAAGTTTTTTTAATTTATATCCTACCTTTCCTGATTTATTTGCATGGTTAAGAATATAGGGACTCCAGATATTGGTGTTCTCCATACACTGTGAGGAAGGACCCAACTGGTTCTTTTTGTGAATTTAATTCTCTTGCTTTTGGGATAAGTGTTATTAATCTCTCCCCAAAAATTATTGCAACCTCTTTGCCAATATTCATTATCTTTTCATAAAGAGGAAATTTCCTTGTTAGTTAAAGGTATTATATTTTTTTCTGGGTCCATTCTTGTGAATTGATGAAGTCTTAATTTTTCTTTTAAAATCAAATCAGAAATATTTTCCATATATGTCTTTAATTTCTTATTCTGTCTATGTAGTATAAATGTCCATTCCAATATAATATCTTCCATCTGCATCAAAATCCCTGTAGGGGATTGCTTAGAGGATAAAATAACCAGAAAGCAGTTAAGCTCTGGATTCACATGATCCACATGTGCATTCTGCAATTTCTTTTCCACCAAAGCCAATTTTGTCTCAGCTTCAGCTGATGATTCTCTTGGACTATTTAAGTCTTTTTCCCTGTCTAAGGTATTGAACAAATTATTCAGTTTATCAGGACTTGCCCCAATTGTGAGATGTAAATTGGAAATATCTCCTAGCAATCTTGGAAAGTCATTAAGAGTCCACAATTGATCCCTCCAGATTTTTACCTTTTGGGGTCTAATTTTTTTGTAGGCCTATTTTATATCCTAAGTAATTAATCTCCTCTGTATTTTTTCAGGAGCAATTTGTAATCCTCAGTGAGGCAAAACTTTTTACTTCTTCAAACATCTTTTCTAAAGTATCTACCTTTGAATCAGCTAATAAGATATCATCTATATAATGGTAAATTATAGATTGCAGAAACTGTACATTAATTGTTTCCAGTTGTTTTTACACAAAATATTGGCACAGGGTGGGACTATTTAACATTCCCTGTGGGAGAACTTTCCATTGGTATCTCTTAACAGGCTAAGAATTATTACAAGTAGGTTCCATGAAGGCAAAATTTTTCCCTATCCTTTTCTTATAGAGTTATAGTGAAGAAACAGTTTTTTAAGTCAATAACTATAATAGGCCATTCTTTAGGTAACAGAAAAGATAGAGGCATTCCAGGTTGTAGAGAACCCATTGGTTGTATCATTTTATTTATGGCTCTCAGATCTGTCAGCATTCTCCTTTTTCCAGATTTCTTTTTAATAACAAATATAGAGAATTCTGAGGGCTGGTTGATTCTTCAATATGTTGAGCATTTAGCTGCTCCTGAATCAGCTATTCTAAGGCCTGTAGTTTCTCTGATGTCATAGGCCATTGTCCAACCCAGTCAGGTTTGTCAGTTAACCATTTTAAGGGTGGGGCTATTAGTATCTCTGAGAGTTTAACAGTTACTGTGCCCTATTTTTGTACAGCCTAAATGTTTAGTGACTATTTTTTATAGTGTTCAATAATATTATTCCCAGAAACACGAATTGGTTTCTGGTTCATTTCTGAGATTGAAGGAATGTTAATCTAAGTATTACATTGCTGTAGATGACTCTGGTGCTGCTTTCCACCAATGTCATACTTAGCACAGTAAAGAATATATGTGTTATATATGATATATAATCACTGGAACCAGAAAGTTTTGAGACCTGGAGGAAAATACAGAACTGGTGAATGATATTGGGCCCATAGCAAAGTGGAGAATGTCACAGCTGTGTGCATGACTGGCCCAGATAACTAATACCCCATGTATGAACATGCTGACATTTATGATGACTTCATAGCACACAGACTCTAGTTCCTCAAAAAATAAGATCGATAATTGGTAAATGGGACATCATAAAATTGCAACAAAGGAATCAATTACTTGAATAAAGATACAGCCTATAGAACAGGAGAAAATATTTGCCACTATATATGTATAAAAATTAACATCTAGATTGTGATGGCTATTCTTGGTTGTCAACTTGACCGTATCTGGAATGAACCACAATCCAGAAATGGAGGGCACACTTGTGATCCAGATCTTGAAGCAGGATGACAACATGCCTTTGATATGGATCTTGAGGCTAGAAGGCACAGGCTTTGGATCCAGATCTTGAGGCAGGAGGACACATGCCTTTAATCCAGATCTTTAATCTGAGACACACCTTCTGCTGGAAGCTCATGTAAGAACAGTGAAAGAAGGAAGGGATGATTCATTCTTCACCTGCTTGACCTCACCTTGGCATCACATCCATTCTTTCACTGGCATTGCAGTATAATTCTTCAGGACTTCAGCATTTACAGAAAACCAGCTGAGACAGCCAGCCTTTTGGGACTGAGAAACTACTAGATTCTTGGACGTTCCATTCACACCTACCCAATGTTGGACTGAAGCCTGTAAGTCATTTCAATAAATTCACATAAATAATATATATGTGTGTGTATATGTATATATACATATATATGTATATATAGAGTGATTAATTTTATAAGTTCTATGACTCCAGAGAACCCTGAATAACACAGCACCTAAGCATCCAATTACCCCAAACTCAGATGCCTAGAAGCCAGCATGAGAACACAATCAACAACAGCCAGGCCAATATGTCACCACCAGAGCCCAGTTATCCTACTACAGCAAGCTCTGAATAGGTCAACACAGCTGAAGCACAAGAAAAAAGCCTTAAAACCAACTTTATGAAGATGATAGAACTCCTTAAGGAAGAAATGAATAGATAGATTCCTTTAAAAAAAAATAAAGGAAAAACACAAATAAACAATTAAAGTAAATGAATAAATCCCTTAAAGAAAGCCAAACAAACATACAGGTGAAAGAAATGAATAAAATTGTTCAAGACCAACCTGAAAATGTAAAGAAACTGATAGAGTTCTTGAAATGGAAAATCTAGGTAAGCAAACAGGAACGAGAGATGCAATTATCACCAGCAGACTTCAAGAGATGGAAGAGAGAATCTCATATATAGAAAATACGATAGAAGAAATTGATACATTGGTCAAAGAAAATGTTAAATCTAAAAAAAATTCTAACATAAAACATCTAGGAATTCTGGGAAACAATGAAAATACCAAACACAAGAATAATAGAAATCAAAGAAAGAGAAGAATCCCAGATCACAAATCCAGAAAATACTTTTAAACAAAATTATAGAAGAAAATTTTCCTAGCCTTAAAAATTACATGCTTATAAATGTACAAGAAGCTTACAGAATACCAAGTAGATTGGACCAGAAAAGAAAGCCCCACCCCAGCATATAATAATCAAAATACTAAACACACATAACAAAGAAAGAATGTTAGAGGCTACAAGGGGAAAAGGCCAAGGAACATATAAAGGCAGACCTCTTAGAATTATACACAACTTCTCAATGTAGACTAAGAGCCAGAAGGGCTGGACAGATGTCTTGCAGGCTCTAAGAGATCACAGATGCCAAGCCAGACTACTATACCCAGAAAAACTTTTAATCACCATATATGGAAAAAAAAGAAGATAATCCATGACAAAGTCATATTTAAACAATATCTATTCACAAATTCAGCCCTAGAAGCACCCAGAAGGTGCTAGAAGAAAAACTCCATCACAAGGAGGCTAACTACACCCATGAAAATACAGGGAATAAATAATCTCACACCAACAAAACCAAAAGAAAGGAACAACACACACACACACACACACACACACACACAAAACCAAAAACAGCAATATAACAATCATTAGTCATGACTGTCTCTCAATATCAATTGACTTAATTCCCCAATTAAAAAAAAAAAACAAGCTACCAGAATGGATGCAAAAACAGAGTCCATCCAAGAAACACACCTCAACATCAAAGGTAGACATTACTTCAGAGTAAAGGGTTGGGAAAAGATTTTCCAAGCAAATGGGCCCAAGAAGCAAGCTGGTGCAGCTATTGCAATATCTTAGAAAATGGACTTCCAACCAAAATTAATCAAAAAATGTGGAAAAGCATATCATACCCATCAAAGGAAAAACCCACCAAAATGATGTCTCACGTCTGAAAAATATGCCCCAAATGCAAGGGCATCCACAAATGTAAAAACAACATGACTAAAGCTTAAATCACACAATGAACCCCACACATAAGGGGAGACTTAAATGTCTGTCTCACCAGTGGACAGGACATTCAGAAAAAAATGTAAATGGAAGAAATAAGCGAGTTAACAGACATTATGAATCAAATGGATCTAATGAATATCTACAGAACATTTCATCCAAACACAAAAGAATATACCTTCTTCTCAGCACCTCATGAAACTTCCTCCAAAGTTGGCCACATTCTCTGACACAAAGCAAGTCTCAACAGATACAAAAAAAATTGGAATAAACTCCTGTATTCTATCAGACCACCACAGATTAAAGATGGATTTCAACAACAACAGAAATAACAGAAAGCCTACAAACTTATGGAAACTGATCAACTCTCTAATGAATAACTACTGGGTCAAGGCAGAAAGAAGGAAAGATATTAGAGCCTTTCCAGAATTCAACAAAAATGAACGCACAACAACCCAAACGTATGGGACACAATGAAAGCGGTGCTAAGAGGCAACTTCATAGCACCAAGTGCCTTCATAAAGAAATTAGAGAGATCTCATACCAGCGACTTAACAGAACACCTTAAATCTCTACAACAAAAAGAAGCAAACACACCCAAGAGGAGCAAACAGCAAGAAATAATCAAACTGAGGACTGGAATCAATTAAAAAGAAACAAAGAGAACAATACAAAGAATCAATGAAACAAGAAGTTGGTTCTTTGAGAAAAGCAACAAGATAAACAAACTCTTACCCAAACCATTTAAAAGGGAGAGAAAGAATATCCAAATTAACAAAATCAGAGATAAAAATGGGGACATAACAGACACTGAGGAAATCCAAAAAAATCATTAGGTCATACTTCAAAAATCTGTACTCCACAAAATTGGAAAATGTAAAAGAAACAGAGAGTTTTCTTGATAGATACCACTTACCAAAGGTAAATCAAAATCACATAAACAATTTAAACAGACCTATAACCCCTTACAAAATAGAAAGTCATTAAAAGTCTCAAAAAAAAAAGCCCAGGACCAGATGGTTTCAGTGTAGAATTCTACCAGAATTTCACAGAAAAGCTAATACCACCAATACTCCTCAAATTGTTCCACACAATAGAAACTAAAGAACTTTGCCAAATTCTACTTATGAGCTTACAGTTACCCTGATACCCAAACCACATAAAGATGCAACAAAGAAAATTACAGACCAATCGCTCTCATGAAAATTGATCCAAAAATACTCAATAAAGTTCTGGCAAACAGAATCCAAGAACATATTTTTTTTAAAATCATCCACCATGATAAAGAAAACTTCATCCCAGAGATGCAGTGATGGTTTAACATATGAAATTCTGTCAATGTAATCCACCATATAAACACACTGAAAGAAGAAAACCACATGATCACCTCATTAGATGCTGAATAAGCCTTTCACAAAATCCAAAACCCCTTCAATATAAAAGTCCTGCAGAGATTAGGGATACAAGGGATATACCTAAACATAATAAAGGCAACTTATAGCAAGCAAATGGACAATATCAAATTAAATGGAGAGAAACTCAAAGCAATCCACTAAAATCAGGAGCAAGACAAGGCTGTCCACTCTCTTCATATCTATTTAAAATAGTACTTGAGGTCTTAACAAGAACAATAAGATAACTGAAGGAGATCAAGGGGATGCAAATTGGAAAGGAAGAAATCAAAATATCACTATCCACAGATGATATGATAGTATAAATAAGCCAGCCCAAAAATTCTACTGGGCAACTCCTACATCTGATATACACCTTCAGCAAAGTGGTCAGTTACAAGATTAACTCAAAAAAATCAGTAGCCCTTCTATATACAAACAACAAACAGGCTGAGAAAGAAAAGAAACAACACCTTTCACACTAGCCACAAATAATATGAAGTATCTTGGAGTAACTTTAACTAAGCAAGTGAAAGACTTGTATGATAAAATGCTGTGGGATGTTCTGTATGGCAAATGTGTTGCTAATAAAACACTGATTGGCCAGTGGCTAGGCAGGAAGTATAGGCAGGACTAACAGAGAGAATAAAAAGAACAGGAAGGCGGAGGAAGTCACTGCCAGCCACCGCCAGGACAAGCAGCATGTAAAGATGCTGGTAAGCCACGAGCCATGTGGCAAGATATAGATTTATAGAAATGGATTAATTTAAGATATAAGGACAGTTAGCAAGAAGCCTGCCACGGCCATACAGTTTGTAAGCAATATAAGTCTCTGTGTTTACTTGGTTGGGTATGAGCGGCTGTGGGACTGGCAGGTGAAAGAGATTTATCCTGACTGTGGGCCAGGCAAGAAAACTCTTGCTACAATAAAATCTTCAAGTCTTTGAAAATAAATTGAAGAAGATATGAGAAGAGGGAAAGATCTCCCATGCTCATGGATGGGTAGCATTAGCATAGTAAAAATGGCCATCCTACCAAAAGAACTCTAGAGATTCAATGCAATTTCCATCAAAATTACAACACAATTTATTTTGATAGAAGAAAAGTTTTAAATGTAAACTCTTTCCTTCTCACATGAATGCAAAGTGTTTCTCATTTCTGATATGTTGATTTTTTTTGCAGAAGTGCCACACCCATCATAGTACCTGTGATGGAGCTTTATTGCAGCTGAATTTAGAGTAGTTCAATGTCATCCTGCATCATATTCATGGCCTTGGATTTATAAATCATAGAATATGTTGTATGATTATTCTATGAATATCAAATTATATATGTTTATAATTAATTTATATTATATATAAAATATTTTATTAAAATATTTTGTTTGTATAAAAAATTTCAACACAATTCTTCACATATCTTGAAAGGATAATTCTCAAATTCATGTAGAAAAACCAAGATAGCTAAAACAATCCTGAACAATGAAAGAACTGCCAGATATGTCACCATTCCTGACATCAAGTTGTACTACAAAGCTATAGTAATAAAAATTGTATGATATTGGCATAATAACAGAAACACTGATCAATGGACTCAAATTGAAGACCCAAAAACAAATCTATACACCTATGGACAGCTGATTATTATATAAAGAAGCCAGAAATACACACACAAAAAAAAGATAGCTTCTTCACTAAGTGCTGTTACCCAAACTGGATGGCTGCCATCCCATTAGAGAAATTAATGTAAAACTACTTTGGGATTCCATCTTATACCTGTCAGAATGGCTAAGATCAATAACTCAGGTGACATTCATGCTGACATAGATTTGGAGCAAAGAGAACACTACATCATTGCTGGTGGAAGTGCAAACTTGTACCATCACTGTGGAAATCAATATGGTTGGTCTTCAGAAAATTGGGAATCAATCTACTTCAAGATCCAGCTATACTACTCTAGGGCATATACCCAAAGATAGCTCCATCCTACCACAAGGACACTTTGTTCATTGTTGCTCTATTAATAATAGCCAGAAACTAGAAACAACCTTGATGTCCCTCAACTGAAGAATGGATAAAGAAAATGTGGTATATTTACACAATGGAGTATTACTCACCTGTTTAAAAAAATGACATCATGAAATTTTTAGGCAAATGGATGAAGCTAGAAAAAAATCATTGACTGAGGTAACCCAGACCCAGAATGATAAATATGGTATGTATTCACTTATATGTGAATATTAGCCATTAAATAAGTGATAACAAATGTACATTCATAGACCCAGAAAACTTAAGTAAAGAGGAAGGGACTGGAGTAACACATGGACCTCCCTATGAGGGGGAAACAGAATAGACCTTATGGGTGGACTGGGGTTGGGTGTGGACAGAAACTGGAGGATCAGGTTGGTAAGGGAAAGGGAGAGAGGGTTGAGGGAGGAAATGTGAGGAGAGAAAGCTGGAACAGAGGGGCAACTGAGGGAACGATATGGAAGCCTAGTGCAGTGGAAACTTTCAAACATATGTGCAAGCAATACCTATGAGGGCTCCTAATAATGGGGAAGTAAGAGTCCCAAGTGCTCATCTCTTGTCACCAAATGGGGCTTCCAATTGTGGGACTGGGTTACAATCAATTTAGTTGTTGGCCAAGGTGGTCCCATGGAAATCCCCAAACAATCCAGACTATTGCTTATACAATAGGTTGCTCTCCACAAACTGACCCAGGGCCACATTGCCAGGGACAACACTCACACAACTCACTGAACACTGAGAAGTCCAACTGGTGCCTAAATGGAGACTTCAC
>CABHPH010130941.1:7432-25025 GCA_902168325.1 Peromyscus nudipes | reverse complement strand
TGTGTGTGTGTGTGTGTGTGTGTGTGTGTGTGTGTACCATGTGTGTGCCTAGTGCCCAAGGGGGATAGAAGAGGTGTAGGATGCCCTTGAAGTAGAGTAACAGGCTGTTGTGAATCACCATGGGGTACGGGGAACCAAACTTGGGTCTCCTCTTAACTGCTGAACCCCAGATCTCACATTTCTCGGTGGCCTGTGGCTTCATTTTTTCTTTCTTTCTTCTTTCTCTCAGTGTCTTTTCCTTCCTGTCCCTCTCCTCCTTGCTTCCTAACAGCCAGTAAATGTCGCCTGATCATGGGCACGGGACTAGGCACTCCACTAGGTAAGGAGTTCTCAATCTATCAGAACAGATGAATAACTGGAGACAGAGTTACCCCGCTTCTCATGGGGATTGACAGACTTCATAAGTGCTGTTGGGCACAGGCAGAAGGGATGTCTGATGTGTGGGGTAAAGCAGGTGCTGACAGGTAAAGCTGTCCACAGGGCTGGATAGGGGTCACAGACTAAGAAAGGAGGAGAATTCCAGCATGCAAAGCTATGGGGTACACAGAAGGCTGAAGATGGCCACAGTGTCCCAGACTCACCCAAAGTCCTAACTGGCAGCAAGATCCTGTTTTTTGTTCTTCCAATGTGTGATCCAACGGAAAGATTTCAACGTGGAGAGACAGCAGCAGTCAGAGTGTGAGAAATACAAATTGGAGCAGAATAGGAGTTTCGAAGGGACCCTGGGAAAGGCAGGGCGAACTGAGGTTGGGATTAGGAGTTAAATAGATGTGCTACTGAGGCAGATCTCTGAAGGATACCCTAGTGGAGTCGAGACAATACCGGCAGAGGATGAGGCTCCCCAGGTCCAGGTGAGGCACAGGCTGTGCTTATGGCAGAGAGGGTGGAGGTCAGGCTAGAACTGTGGCCCGAGACATTCCCTGTCTTGCTGCAGACACCGCCTTGCATGGTGCCGTCTGTCTGTTTTGCCTGTACAGTATTTTTAAAACTATTTTTATTAATTCCCTTAGAATCTCATGCAATGTATTTTGATCTTTGCAGTATTTTAAAGAGGAGTTCAGTCAACATTTAAAAAACCAGATTTTACATAAGTCCACACTCCTGTCTTCTGAGGAAAGAAAAATCTAGTGTGGAAATGCCAGCCTTGAATTAATCTCCAGATGGCCACTGTATCCTGAAGGTGAACAGTGAGTCTTCAGGTAATTTAAGCTGTGGTTCCACAGCCTCTAAGTTTGCCTGAAATCTTCACCACAATATCACCCCAGAATCAATGCCATGAGCCCAGAAAGTACCAAATAGTTCATTACAGGGGAGGAGAAAGGAAATTCCAAAGGATGGGCATTGTGATCCCTTTATCAGATTGGGCACAGAATGCTGCCACTCTTTGGAGAAAGTTTCATTGTCAATAAAAAAGTAAGCATCCGAGGTAGATGGATGCCTTGTGGCCTGGGTGGACAGGAAGTGAAAGGGTGGGCCACATCAGGAAGGATGCAAATGGTGGGGCCCAAGGGTGAACCCTTTTGATCATATCAGTTCACAACAAGTATTTCAAATAATGGAGAAAATTCCAAACTATAAAGAGCTGGTGGGTGGGGGTATGGGACAGTTCGGAGTGTGCTGTTCTAGACTTAGTACTGTCCATATAGGATATCTATATAAAACTGTATGTCTTTACGTAGATAAGTGATGAATGGCTGGATGGATAAAAAGGTAGTTGTTGATCTATAAATGGACATTTATAAATTGAAACAGGGCTTTACTGTCCTGGTCCATGTATCCTTTGATGCTTTATCTTAAGCAAATGGCAGGTCACTCATGTCCAGGCATGTATAAAGAGAGTCTTCCATAGGAAACACTCCTGGCTGACAAGAGCAGACTTTGAAAGACTGTGCGCCTCCAAAGCCTTGGTTTTCCTCCTCTGTAAAATGGGGATAGCAGTTCTTTCCTTCAAAGGGCCACAGTAAACTGCCTTCAGTGCAGTTCTGGGGGCTCCGTGATCCCAGCCCACTGCACAATGGACGAGCACAAGCCCTGCCTACAGCCTCCATTCTTGGGATTCCACATTCTCCACTCTTCACCACGTTGGGGGAGGGCTTGGAGGGAGAGCCAGTCTGGGATGAATTATCACTTTTCACTCTGTAAAATCTTGTTTTTGGTGCAGGATAGACTTAAAATCTCAAGCAGTTCATTAACAGCAGAATTCAGGTTTTGTCTGGGGTGTCTTCCCTAGAACATCCTTTTTTTATTCAGCGGAAGGAAAAGTCCCAAAGCCAGGTATGTGTTCTCTGATGGAAAAGCTGTGTCCTGCCTTTACTGTCCCTTGGGAGTGGGGGTGGGGTGCTTTTCGGCTAGCAGGCGAAGTCAGCCCCTTAGCAGAACACAGAACAACACATGCACTGTCTGTCTCTACAGCACCTTGTCCTGCACCCCAACCTCCTCCTTCCACACCCCCTCATTTCCACAGCTAGATTCCAACTGTACCCTTCCTTCCTTCCTTTTAAAATTTATTTTTATGGTGTTTAATTAGCGTTTGTGTGTGGAGATGTGGGTATGTGCATATGAGTGCAAGTGCCCCCAGTGGCCATGATCGCCTGGAGCTGGAGTTCCAGGTGCTTGTGAGCTGAATGAGTGGGAACCACATGCAGTCCCTCTTTAAGAACAGACTCTTAAGCACTGGGCTATTTCTGTAGCCCAGCCCCTTTCTTTTCTGTGACCTTCCTTTAGCAAAGCACCCCAGCTCCCATTACCTCATTAATACCACCTGCCAAGACTATAGATTAAGTCAGTACTGTGAGGCCAAAAAGCAACGAAGCTAAAGCCCAGAGAAGTTTTGATGTGCCTAAACTCAAACAAACAAACAAACAAACAAACAAACATAACAACAACAACAACAAACTGTCAGGCAAGGTTGAGTTAGGATCTCGACTGCAGGCCACACTGGCTGGCTGGTGTTGCTGCCTTCCTAATTGCTACCAGACATCTCCTGCAGGGGATGGGGGTGGGGGTCAGCCCTAGCTCTAAGCAGTTGGGAGGTTGGAGACATTTTTTAATTGTGTGTGTACATGAGGTCTGTTCATAGGGAAGTATATGACGGCACACGTGCAGAGGTTGAAGGACAGTTTGAGGGAATAGGTTTGCTCCTTCCACCCTGTGGGTTCTGAGACCCAAACTCAGGTCTTTAGGCTGGTGGCAAACTCTTTGGAAGGCAGGATGTGTTTGGCATTGGTGTTCTGGGAGAGACTGATGGAAGCTAGTGGATCGGACAGCACTCAGGTCAGTGGAGGAAGCAGAGCGCATGGGGATGGGGGGGTGGGGTGGGGTGGAGGAAGTTGGTTGTGAATAGCCTGGTACAGAGCCAGGACACCAAAGGGGATTTTGGATCAGAAGTGGATCCAGGGTCAGTCCTCGTGGTCACTGGAGTCTGTGGACCTTCTAGACATTTGAATTTACTTCAGATGTTTGGGGCCTTTCTTGCCCCATTCAGTGGCACATCATATAGTCTTCACACAGCCCCAAGAGGACCCCTTGCCTCATCCAGGCCATGCCTTTGTGGCCCTTCATTCCCATTTCCTACCAAACCCTCCCAGCTCTCTCCCCCTCTCTCAGAAGAGCAGAGTTCTGTTCACATAGGCTCCTTGCTTAAGTGGTCATACTGACCTTGTATTTTCAGCCTGAATTTAATACCACTGTTGCCTTAAAGACCAGTGTTTACCAATAGCCATATAGTTTGGGTCTCATTTGAAGTATTTGATAGAACACAAAATAGCAAGAGGTAGAATTAATTGTAAATATATCTTATTTAGCCCAACATATCCAAGATATGTCAACAGGTACTCAGTATTAAGAGAGAGAAAGAGAGATTTGCGTTAATGTTTCATACCAAGCTCTTGAAGCCGCCTGCAGAGCGTTCTATTTAGGCTAGCCCTATTCTAGCGCTCTAGGCACAGGAAGTTGGCGGAGAGTTATGGGCCTCCACTATTAAACCAAGGAAACCCATGAGTGTTAGAAAGCCTTGGGGCCCCTTTTTAATGAGGGATAGGGGGGCCAGTCAGCAGACCTCAGCTGTCACATGCCACAGCTACATGCTTGTCCTTACCACTGTGCTTGCTACATGGATGGCAGGATACTAAAACACCCCCTTTCCCAATTCCATCATTTGCTGGGTGATTCCCCCTGTGGCCCCTAAACCCCCCCCCCCCACTCCTTTTAGGTTAAACTTCATCCCATTTCCCTAACTCAGGACAAGGTCTACATGGAATCCATGGCCTCTGGCCTCATCTGCTACTTGATGACCTCCCCCCCATGTTTGTCCCAGTGACCTCTCACCCCCTTCTCCTCACGGCCTGATACAAACCTCAGCTGCTTTCCCCAAGTTCCCAGATCCTACCAGCCCCTTCACACCCTGCCTTCGGCTCTCCTGAGAAGAGAAAGTGGGTATCATGTGGCTTAGAGGCCCTCATCTCCACCTCAGGGTCTCTCTGCCTTGCTTTTCCTTGCCAGAGACAAACTTTTAGAATTTTCCTTCCCCACCTCCAGAAACCCTTCCCATCTACCTGGCCTTTGGGTAAAAGCCGCGGACTCAGTGACTAGAGCCTCTGGCTTCAAGCCTTTGTTGCTCCAGTTGCTGATGTATGGAAATCACTTAACCTCTGGCTGGGTCCACTTGGGCTGCTGTTACAAACGGCCATACCCTGGGTAGCTTCAAAACTAGTTTGCTCCTCACGGCTGAAGAGGCCAGGAGCCTAGATCAAAGGTTTGGTTGGACACTTCCTGGCTCTGAGACGTCATCTTAGTGTGTTGACGTGGTGGTAGGGGCAAGGCAGCGCTCTAGAAATTCTTGTAGGAGACCTAATGTCACTGCGCCCACCAGAGCTCCATTCCTGAGATCATCACACCCAGGGCAGATTTAAAATGAACTGGGGCACAAACCTCCATCTACAACCCTTTCCCCATGTGTAGTTTTCTCTTTGTAAAACATGGAACAAAGTGACTAAAACAGCCGGCTGCTGCGGGGTCTTCATCTCAATAAAGGAATTTAGCCGGGCGGTGGTGGCGCATGCCTTTAATCCCAGCATTCAGGAGGCAGAGGCAGGTAGATCTCTGTGAGTTCAAGGCCAGCCTGGTCTACAGAGTGAGTTGCAGGACAGCCAGGGCTACACAGAGAAACCCTGTCTTGAAAAAACCAAAGGGGAAAAAAAATCAATAAGGGAATTTAAGAGTGAACTCAGAAGAAAGCTCAGAGACACTTTTATTAGTGTTTAAAAATAAAACCTCAGGGCAGGCAAGATAGAATCCTCAGCTGCCTTAAGGTGGGGGGTGGGGGTTGAAGACGGAGAATCAGAAGAGCGAAAGCATACCATATGTAAGCGGGTACATGGCGGGGAAGAGAGCTTCAGAGACAGAGTTTAAAAGACAGAGAGGATGGCTCAGTGATTACACTGACTGTTCTTCCAGAGGACCCGGGTTCAATTCCCATCACCCACATGGCAGCTAACAACTGTCTCTAACTCTAAGATCTGACATTTTGCAGGCAAAATACCAATGCAAATAAAATAAAAGTAAATAAATTATTATTTTTTAAAGTCCAAAGTACCAGGGGAAGCACACTTAAGCTCTGGCCAGCATCCAAAAGAAAAAGAGAAAGATCACAGAAAGGTGAACAGACGGAAGAGAATGTCACAGCAGCTCTGGAGGGACTGTATGTACTAGGGGCAGAGTTTCAGAGAAGGAAAAGTACGTTACCTCATTAAAGGAAGAAACGTTCCTCCCATCTCTCCAACACAGTGTTAGGCGACTCTGCTTTCCTAAGGGGTGGTCCCTTGGCTAGGTGATTGGTCTTAATGGAGGAGATGAGGACAAGTCTCCGCTCAGAGGTGGATTCCATTCTCTTAACTAGAAGGAGATAGGTTTTGCCTTAGTGGGTGTCCAATGCTACATTTGGACTGGGCATATCATCCCTTCCTCTGTGCTTCAGTGAAATGAGGGGATGGGCCAGTTAACCGCATAGGCTGGCCCAGTTCTTAGGCTCCACGAATCAGATCCTGTCTGGTCTTACTCAGGACCTACTGTGCTCGCTATACACGACAAAAGCTGCTTGGCAAGGCAGAGAGAGCACAGGAGGCATCTTCCTAGCTGTCACAAAGCTGAAAACAGTTCAGGAAGGCAATGCCAACACACGGAGACTGCCAAACTGTGCGAGACCTTATATGCCTGTGCCTGCATTTCAGACTGTAGCTGCTGTTGGGTTGTTGAGATGGTCAGGGGGTAAAAGTGCTCACTGTACAAGCCTGACAACCTGGGTTTCATCCCCAGAGCCCAGAGAGTGGCAGGAGAAAACTGACTCCCAAAAGTTACCTCCACACATGTGCTATGGTATGCTCATAACTGCATTCACATATACACACAATAACAATAAATTATATCAAACGACTTGCTGTGCTCTCTCTCTCTCTCTCTCTCTCACATGTTTTCTTCTCTGCTTGGTGAACTCTTACTCATCATTCAAAAGCCAGCTCAAGTTTGTGATGTCTGTATGCTCTCTTGAATCTCTCTGAAGCTTTACCTGCTCCTTTCTCACACCAGAAGTCCTTATTTAGACCTCCATTTCCCATTTGGGATAGTGAGTTAATTAAAGGAAAGAACTCTGTTGTATTCTTCCGTAAACCTACAGAACCTGGCTCTGTGTCTGAGCCATTGTTTGAGATAGACAGGTGCTTGGGCACATCTGGGAGATTGGCCTTTGAAAGGAAGGGGCTCCGCTTCCTCCTCCTGCTGCTGGCCTGTGTGACTCCAGGCTCCTGGGCTGCGGCAGCATTATCGTCACCATCTCCAACAGTGGTGGGGAGACCTGGCCCTTAGGGCCTCCCTGGCTCAGGAGAGGGACTTGCAGAAACTACATGCTCCAAGGGGCTATGGTGAAGGCAGCCTTTATATTTGGCTTTGTAGGCTGAGGTCTCCATGCTCCAGAACACAAGTGGGTAAGTATGCTGGGCAGGCTCCAGGCTTCACGCCCATACCAAGCGTCTGCTGACTGCAAAGAATAGGAGGCCTTGTGTGTGCTGGCGGTGTTCCAAGGGAAGTAGTCCAGTTGTTCTTCTGTGTTGAGCATAGCTCCTTCTTTTAAAGAAGAACAACCTCCAAGAGAAAAATCTTTCACAGGTTCTAATCCATCCCACAGACCAAATTTCAAATCACTTGCTGCCCTCAAAATGAATCATGTGAATGATCACTTGATCCAACCGCTGTATCCTTACGGGGCAAGGCTGTGGTTCAGCCCTGGAGCAGACAGGAGAAGATGCAGACTGCATTACTTTAGCTCCAGTCCTGGTTGCCAGGGGTTTGAAGACCTTTGGGAGCGTGGCCTCGTTCCTTCTCTTGGGCTTAACTGCTATTCCTGCTTTGAAGCCTTGCCCTTGCCTGTTCCCCACTTCTGCATCTGAAGTTTGCTTCCTGCCCATTCTCCATGCTCAGCCACCAGCTTCCCTCACCCCAGGCCTTTTGGACAGTTGTGGGCTGAAGCATGCCTCAATCTGGCTAGTAAAACCTCATCGGGAACGCTGACTGCGACACCAGTTCTGCCCTGTGCGGGCTTTGTGACTACGTCTGACTTAGTGAGCCTGTCTGCACTTCAGCTTCCAAATCTCCAAACAGGAAAAAGACGTATGGTACTGGCCCAGAGGAGAGTGCCAGGCAAATGGAAGGGATAACGGTTTATCTCTAGGCCGGTGCACAGCTCTCCATAAACAAGAGCAAAGCAACCAACTCCTGCTGAGCACCTACTGTTTCCCTCCCTCCCCAGAACAGTGTTCTCTACATACCCAATACAGTGCTAAGAATGGGTATGTCGCTAGACATGCGGCTCATGCTTGGAATCCCAAGCACTTGGGAGGCTGAGGCAAGGAGTTACCTTGAATTTGAGGTCTGTGTGGGCTATAGAGTGAGTTCCTGGCAAGTCTAGGTTACATATTGAGAATCTATGTAAATACACACATATATGATATATATATATATATATATATATATATATATATATAGAGATAGAGAGAGAGAGAGAGAGAGAGTCTAGTGAGCAAACAATACAAACAGGCTGGAGAGATGGCTCAGCTGGGAAGGTAGCTGTTGTGCAAGTATGACCCTGAATCTGGACCCCTAGCACCACGTTAAAAAGCTGGGTGTGGCGATGCAGGCCTGTAATCTTAGCACTGGGGAGACAGAGACAAGAAGATCCCCGAGGTTCGCTGGCCAGCTAATCTTGCCAAATTGGTGTGCTCCAGGTTCAGTGAGACAGCTTGCCTCAAACACAAGGTGGATAGTGTCAGAGGGAAACCTGACATGACTCTCTCTCCTCCACATGCCCGTGCACACACACATTTACACATGGATACACAACCCAGCAAGAACAAAGAGCCGTGGAGCCATACAGACAGTCGCAGGTAATAAGTAGTTATTTATAGCTCCCCTTATAGCTGGGGGAGCTGGGTCAGAAGTTTGCAAACTCTGGAGTTCTGAGTTGTGCTGAGGTCTGCAGAGCCCCTTCCCGCCCCCTCCAACCCAGACACCCCATCACACCTGTGCTCCTTAGTGCTGCGGCACAAGTGTCCCTTCCTTTATTGCACACTCAGACCACTCCATGGAACCAGCACATACACATCAACAAGCTCTTCAGGAGATCTCAGCAGAATATGGTTTGCAAGGCACCAAATGGGAATTCATAAAATATTTTTTAAAGTCGGCAAATGGTGCTGGAAAAGCAAAGGCAGATCCATCTCTCACACCACACAAAAATCAGTTCACAATGGATCAATGACCTTAATGTAAGACCTGAAACTTTGAAATTGCTAGAGGAAAATAAAGGAAAAAGACTTCAAGATATATGTATGGGCAAGGACTTTCTGAAAAGGAAGCCAATACTACATGTAACGATCCCGAGGATTGACGAATGAGACTATAGGAAACCAAGACACTTCTGTACAGCAAAGCCAACAATCACCAGAGTAAAGAGACATCCTACAGAACAGGGCAGGGTGTTGTCAACTACTCGTTAGACAGGGAATTATATCCAGTGGAAGACGAATTGCTAAACGGTCTTGTTAATTAAAAAAAACCCAGAGCCAGATATTGGGGTAAAAAGCTGAGAGATCAGGAAAGCAGAAAGAAGCCAGCCACATTTTTACCACTTGGAAATCCTCAGGCAAAGAGAGAGACACTTCCTGTATACCCATGCTTATATGCCTTTCTGTCCCTGCCCTCTTACTTCCTCTCTCCGCCCAGCTACATCATTTCCTCTTTCTGCCCAGCTCTATCACTTCCTGTCTGTCTGTACAGACCTCTAGACCTCCATGGTTAGTGCTGGGATTAAAGGCATGTGCCAACATGCCTGGCTCTGTTCTCAGTGTGGCCTTGAACTCACAGAGATCCGGATGGATCTCTGCCTCCCACATGATAGGATTAAAGGCGTGTGCTGCCATTGCCTGACTTCTATGTTTACTATAATGGCTGGCTTTTTCCTCCAGTCCTCAGATAAGTTTTATTGGGGTACACAGATAAAATATCACCACAATCCAGTATATGTAAAGAACCGCAAACATTAAACACAGACACACCATCTGGACAATAAATGGGCTAATGAACTGAATACATGGCTAAGGAATTTGAACACCTTTTAAGTTTTTATTAGCTATTTTTATTTCTTCTTTGGGGAGCTCTCAGAGAAATGCAAATTTAAAGTTTTAAGGGTCTATCTCCCCCCAGTCAGACAGTATATGTTAATGAGAGTCTAGTGAAAGATCACTTACTCATTGCAAGTGGGAATGTCATCTTGTGCAGCCAATGTGGCAATCAGTGTGGAATTTCTCAAAAACTAAAAATAGATTGCACCATTATGACCTATCGATACCACTTCTGGGTATACACCCAAAGAAATATAAAGCAACATACAACATGCTTGTTCCTATACTATTTCAGTACTCAAGAAACAGAACCAACCTAGATGCTTATCAAAAGATGAATGAATAAAGAAAATGTACATGTATACACAATGGGATTTTATACAGCCATGAAAATGAAATCATGAAGAAAAATGGATGCACCTGGAAATCATTATGTTAAGTGAAATAAGGCAGACTCAGAAAAACAAAATTCCTTATTTTCTTTCAAATGCGGGACCTAGATTTAATTTACAGAAAATAAATATTAATATTATAAGTACAGTACATAAATATTCTCTTTATTATATAAAAACAGATGTAAAGTAGGTAAGAGGGGGCATGGTGACATATGCCTATAATCATAGTAGTAAGAACACTGAGGTGAAAAGATAGAACACTTGAGGCCAGCTTGGGCTATGAATATGAAGCAAGCCCTGTCACAAACAAGCCAGGGAGGCCGAGGGCGCAGAGGCATCACCTGGAGGTTCAGACAGATTGCGATCCTGTGTCCTTTGATCCTCCCAAGCCCCACTACTCTCCAGCCACAGGTTCCCATAGGAGATGTAGGGTTGAGGGCAGGACCAGGGCGGGCTTCCAATTCAAGTCTTGGCCTTGGGGTAGCTCATGGTTTTCATTTGCCCTTGGGGTGGGTGGGTTGGACACGGGCCCTCCGCCCAGGACTACGGTAGTGGGATCCCTCTGACTTTGTGGGGTAACGCCCCATTGGCAGGGAGCTACATCTCCCTAGCTATGCAAGGCAGGAACCATGGTTGTCGGTCCAGTTCTATACAACCCAGCGGATGACAGGAAAGCAAAATTAATGGGTAACCCCAAACCCTTGTTTCTGGCTCAAAATATGTCTATGAAATGGAAATTTTGACAGCTGCAAATAACATTGTATATAAAATTGATGAGCATGTAACTCAACTGCAGCTGTCGGTTGAATAGCTCTTACACACCCCAAGTCTCCTTGAAGGTTATTTGAAACCTAGTTGTGTTTTTATTGATTAAGACTGCATTTTTCCACTCTATTCCTTGGCAAATAAATTTATTTATGGACCTATTGCATCCCCTGAAAATACTTATATTTTAATAGTCACTTGATACCCCGTGTGCATGGCTATGACGGAATCCAAGTCTAGACTTCTTCCTTTGCTGATCTTTTTAAATTGAAACAATTTATTATTTTATGTGTATAGGTGTTTGGACTGTGTGGATGTCAGTGTACCACATGCCCAAGGAGGCCAGAAGAGGAACTGGAGTTGCAGACAATTATGAAGCTCTGTTGCTAGAGTTTTCCTACCAGGCCCACAGTCAGGACAAATCTCTCTCACCCGCCAGTCCCACAGCCGCTCAGACCCAACCAAGTAAACACAGAGACTTATATTGTTTACAAACTGTATGGCCGTGGCAGGCTTCTTGCTAACTGTTCTTATATCTTAAATTAATCCATTTCTATAAATCTATACCTTGCCACATGGCTTGTGGCTTACCGGCATCTTCACATGCTGTTTGTCATGGTGGTGGCTGGCAATGTCTCCTCAGCCTTCCACTTCCCAGAATTCTCTCATCCTTGTCCTGCCTATACTTCTTCCTGCCTGACCACTGGCCAATCAGTGTTTTATTTATTGACCAATAAGCAACATGTTTGACATACAGACCGTCCCACAGCAAAGCTCCATGTAGGTGCTTGGGATTGAACCCAGGCCTTCTGGAAGAGCAGCCAGTGCTCTTACCCACTAAGCCATCTCTCTAGCCACCTTGCTAATGTCTGGCTTCTTCTCTTTCTGTTTAGGCTCCAAGCAACTTGTTTCACAAACAGTTGCAGAAACTAGAGACCAAAGGGTCCACTCTGTGCTTAACTCCATGAAGCTGGACAACCCCCCTCTTACTAGATCTGTGCTCTTGAACCTGTTGTCCATGAGAAGGCTACAACCTACCTAATATGACCATCAGCCAGTTAAGTAAGCATCCTTAGCATTTGTACAGGGCAGTGTGCACATAACAACTATTATTGTAACAATGTAAGTATCTGTATTATATGTAAGCCCTAGTTTTCCCACCATAAAATAGTTACAACGGAGAATAAAACTATTAGTGAGTATTCATAACTTTACCTGTGACGCCTTCTGAGTAATTCTTTTCTGAGGAAACATCAGGTACAGCCTGCTTCATTATTGCTCTGTTTCTATGTAGACTGGGTTATCCAGAGAGAATAAAGGCCTGGACAGTGGAACCAGCACTCACTGGAATTCTTGGGGAGAGGGCAGAGGGAATCTGATGGAGGTGAATTGTGCCAGGTGGGGAAGAGGGTGGTGGAGGGGCCAGGAGATGTATCTGTGCAAAGCATGCTGGAAACAACACTCTCTGCTGCTGGAGCAGCTGCTCTGCTGGAGCAAGGTGCCCAGAATAGCAGAGAGGAGAGGTGAAGTTTTGCTTTGCACTAAGAATGCTCTTCCCCTTCGGTATTTTCTCTGGAGACCGCAGTGAAGGTTTGGATTGCTTCCAATTAATTTTTTATCTGCTTAGCTGCTGTTTCTTTGAACACAGCACTGAGCTCCGACTGGGTCACGAGGCAGCCATCTTTATCTCATTTGCAGAGGAGTCGTTAACAGCTCGCTCGGCCCCAGGTGCTGAGGAGGGACGAGTAAAGGATGAATACAGAGAAGGTGCTTAATTGACATTGGCAACTGTTTTTATTATTGTGTTTGGTACTGTCTCTGTAGCCAGAGGCTGCCAGCAAAGGTCACCAGTGGGAGTATGAGCAGTTTTCTGGCAAGCAGTCACTACAATGAAAGCTCCATTATTCTCTATGTAAACTGGGAATAGCAGCCATGTTGTTTTTCCAGAAGCCATCAAGTCAGTATCCTCCAAAGTGTAAGGCAGACAGGCACCATAGCATGAGCTCCTAATAACGCTAGTCACAGAGCTGAGAAAGCAAAATCTGACCTTGGCTGTGATGTATGACAAATACTCGTCATGGGGCCTCAGTATCCCCAGTAGCACATGGAGATGATGTCCAAGGTCCTGTTAGATTTCTCTTCTCTCAGCAGCAGAATCAGCGAAAATGACTGGATAGACACTCCCTGCTTGCAAAACCCTGGGCTGGAGCTGGGAAAGGTTTGCAGAAGCAGGAAGACAGGTCTTGACTTGAAAGGGGCCACAGTGTGGCTGGAGAGACGATGTAAGGAGAGGCCTAATGAAAGTCAGCCTGTACTTCGTTCTGTATGCCCAGTCATTGTGTGATGCCTCTGAGCTGCTGTCGGGTGGTTTAAACCGGGGATGTGACTTCCAGAAACATGTTTTCCTAGTGATTTTGCCTATTTTACTCTGTTTTCTAAGATAAGTCTAGGTAAGAATATCTGAAGCTGAGTAATTTATCACAAACAGGAATTTACTTGACTCATCGTACCGAAGGCCCGGAAGTCCAAGAGTGAGGTGCTGGCATCTGCAGAGGGACTTTGTGTCGTACCCTGTGAGAGAAAGCAGAGAGGAAAGAAAGAGACAGAGCAATTGAGCAAGTGAAGACCAAACTCGCTTTTTATAAGTGAGCCTACTCTCTCAACAGCGGACCCACTCATTCATCTACTCATCGAGGCACACCCCTGGTGACCCCATCACCTCTTGTTAGGTCCCACTCCCCAACACTGTTGCCATGGTTTAAATCCCGACACATAAACTTTGAGAAATAGATTAAAACATGGCACCCACATTAAGCACAACAAAGCAACCCAGATCCCAACAGTACACAACTTTACCGTGTACTGCCAGATGGCATACCAAAAGAGTCCCATCTGCTTCCAGAAAACATTCAAATGATAGAAGTTTCTAGAGCCCCCCCATCTTTTTGGTTTGTCTCTGATGATGCCCATCCATCCTTCAGGGAGCAAGCTGCTGAGACTAAGTGTCCATCATCCTTGTTTGGCACGTATGACATACTGGATACACTGCATACTGAGCTAGTAGAAGACTAGATAGGGTATTGTGCAATTAAAGAAAAAAAAAACAATATTGGTTCCACCCAGATATCTGGGGATCACTTTTCATCTTCAGTTTTGTTTAAACCGATTCCTGAGTGGGCAGGCTGTGTGTATTTGATCCAAGAAAAACCTTCTTCCCAACCCCGGAGGTAGAAGCCACAGCCCATGAAAGCTCTGAACAGTCTGCACCTGGGGCTCATGCTCAGCATCCATGCTGGTGCCTCAGAAGGTTTCAGCTGGATTCTGACCAAGGACAATAATGCTTGGTATAGCAACTGCCCATAGAGATGCAGGGGTGCCTCCCACCCCCCACCACACAGAGGATGTCAGTCTCTGCCCATGAGATGCTTCCACTGAAGGACCCAGGAAGGAGGAGGGGAGTTGGATTCCTGGGAAACATTTACTCCAAGTTGTGGTTTCCAAACTATCTAGACAGCAGCCTACAGCATTAGAGTACAAATCCTTGTGGTCTACTGAGTCCACTCACTCCCAGGTTCCAGGAGGGGTGGGAGTGGTAATAAAGGATTAAAAGGGAAGAGAAAAACAAAGTGGTAATAAAGTAAATTCTCAAGATACTAATCAACAAAAATTTCCAAAAATGATTTTATGAGTAATAGAAGTTAAAAGAATAAGAATAAATAGCATCCAAGACTTAGAGCAGGCGAAGGTCATAGTTGCAAACTTTTAACCCACTCTAGCAAGCTTGCAGAGGAGGAGTTCATAAAAGGATGTCAAGAAGCTGGATGTTACTCCGCTGGCCTCCCAGAGTCACTACTCAGTAATCTGTCTTCTTTCGGGGTGCTGCCTTTCATTTGGGAGTCTGGCCTGGATGTCCCCGATGCTCTTTGGCTGGGTCCTGAATGAAGTGGGTTGGCACTATGAATTCCAGTTTCAATGGGACTCCTAAGGAGGGAGTCCTAGGCATGGGAAGGGTGTTCACAAAGTTCTGCCTCGCTGGGAAAAGCACAAATATCTTCTCCACTAATAACACAACGCCCTTTTTGAGAACGGCAGGAATCCCAGACCTTAGCCTGGGCGACTGCTCAGGAGTCTTACAGTGTTGTTTGGTGGTGTTGGGAACCATTCTTCCCTGCGGACTATGCGATTAGTGTTCCTAGCACTCTTGTAACAGACAATTTTTGTTTGTTAATGCCAGTATTTAATTAATTAGTGTGTTTTGTTCCTAATTCTTTATAACAATAAAATCACATTGCTATGTTACTTACCTTTAAGAATCAGAATTTTGTGTTCACTTACAGCTCTTTGGAAACTCTTACCCTGTTCCATTGGAGCAGGGACTTTGCTGTGGGAATTATAGATTTTAGAAGTAGGGTGTTTCCAGGATCCTTTTTAAAAAATATTTATTTTTTTAAATTTTTGGCTTTTCAAGACAGTGTTTCTCTGTGTATTGCTGGCTGTCCTGGAACTTGCCCTGTAGACCAGGCTGGCCTTGAACTCAGAGACCTGCCTGTCTCTCCTTACCAAGTGCTAGAATTAAAAGGCATGCGCCCAACTTCCAGGATGCTTTTTAAGAGCCCCAGAAGTTAAGAGTGGTCACACATGCCTATAATACCAGCACTTGGCAGAAAGATTGGGTGTTCAAGTCTTCTTGACTACATAGCAACTTTGAGGTCAGCCTGGGCTGCACGAGACCCTGTCTAAAACCAAACAAAAACGTGGACACTACAGATGACTCACATGAGCAAGAAGAAGGCTTAGTTCCTGCCATCAAGGAGTTTCCAGCCCACCAAAAGGAATTAAATAATAATAGTATAAGCACAAAAAAGAAAAGATGGCAGTGCATATCTAGCATGCACGAAAGCATTCCAGCAGAGTAGTGTAAATAATTTTCAAATATATCTGATAAGAAGTTAATATTTAGAATAATATAAACTGGACATGGTGGTGCATGTAATGCTGTAACCCCAGCATGCAGGAGGCAGAGGCAGGAGATGGTTGCAGGTCTGAGGTTCATACAGTAGGATTTGTAACACATCTTTCTTCAAAGCACGTGCAATTGTATCGCAGCCTTCTGAAACTGAGGTCTTCTCTGGACACTTTCCTGGAGGACCACCTGCAGGCTGCGAGCAGAGTAAATGTGAGACAGAGTAACTTCCAGCAGGGAGTAGGTTTGCAAGACAAGGCACAAGTCAATGATGTCCTGTGCAGCCATGTACAGTGATTACTGTAAAGCAACCACGACTACATTTTCAAGTGCCTATGTGATTAGATTTTAAACACAATATGGAAGTCACAATTGAATTTGCATTGTAGTAATTACTAGTGTACTTATTTCCTGAAGAGACTGTATGCCAGACTCTGTTCTGCTTGCCTTTAGAACACTTCCATTGCATTTGGTTTTTAATTTCCCTGTACACCCAAACCAGCTAACCCAAGCACACAGGCCAGGTGCTAGGAGACAATCCACTGTGTCTGGGTACTGCCACCAGGGGCAGTTTCTGCTGTCATCTGCTGAGGTGGGAGGGTGTCTCATTGTATACTTAACTAACACTCAGGATCTTCTCTTGAAAGCATTTTTGTTGTTGTTTGTTTAGCTGTTTTAATATAATGTGTAAGAGACTGTGTTTCATGACTTACAACTGTGTGTTAGCATTAGGAAAACAGAGGTTCCAATTTTGTGTCTGATAGTCTCAGAACCTCAGCTTTGTGCTTCTATTGCAAAAATAACATTCTATTGCAAAAATAGAGACAGCATTTGGGGTTGGACCTACAGTGCCTAGCATAAACCAGAGTGATACTGAGGCTGGGGCCTTAGCTTAATGGTAGGGTGTTTGCTTTACATTGCATGAGGCCCTAAGTTCAATCCCCAGAAGTAGAGAAAAAAAATTTTTTTTCAATAATATCTTTTTCATGACGAACTTATAAAATGAAATATTTTAAGATTTAGGCCATTTGCATATTTTCTTTGTTGAATTGTCTCTTCTGCCTCTTTTCCTTGCTTATTTGCATCTTGGTTTTACAGTGTGTTTCAGTCAAAGACTAAGTTCATTATAGAAGGCAGGAGAGATGTAGATGAAGGCCTGTGCCCCCTCCATCCTAATCCACGTGACTTATGCCGCCTTTCTGACTCGACACTTTCCCTTGCTTTAGGGAGTCATCTTTTGAGTGACTCCCCTGCCTGGATTGCTCTACCCATGACTTCCCACTGAGGATTTCTTTCCTTTCCCATTTAGTTTCATGCCGTGGGAGACTGTGGCCAAGACCAGTCTCCTCTGAGAGGCAGTTTTGGTCAGTGTGTACCTGATACACGGGCAGATGCCTCTTCCCAGTCTGTGTCATAGTGGGCCTGACAAGTGGTTGTCCTTTTTGAAGAAAGTGCAGAAGCCTAAGAGACCCCTTAGACACGGCCACAAGCTTGGGGGCTGAATGTTGCCAAGCCCCATTTCAGTGGAGATGGAACATTGACTATAGAAGTTGAGTATTCCTCTATTGCAAAAAGAATCAAACCTCTCTCTTGGTAATAATTCTTGGCAGAAAAGTCATTGAAGAGAAATGTGCTCAGTCCCAGGGATTCTCTGGTGACTCAGAGGTAACAAGATTAGCTGTAAGTCTGAAGAGTGCAGCCCAGAGGTGGGGGACACTGCCTGATTGCAGAGTCATCTTCCCAAAGCAGCCCAGATCTCTCTCTCTCTCTCTCTCTCTCTCTCTCTCTCTCTCTCTCTCTCT
>CABHPH010130940.1:0-30146 GCA_902168325.1 Peromyscus nudipes | reverse complement strand
CCCATGTGTTTTCCCTGCTAAAGTGCAGATTCTCAAACTATTAGCATCCTGCATCATGCATAGTAGTGTATTTATTGCAACTGATAAACTGATAATTTAACCACATTGTTAAATTACCACCAAAGTCCATACATAGTTGAGGGTATTTATTCTGTAAATTTGGACATAGGTGCAGTGGTGTGTATCTAGTATTCTAAAATCTTGCAGAATAGTTCTGCCACCCTGAGAAGCTGTCTGTGCCATGCCAGTTCATTCCACTTTCAGCCAGCCATAAGCACTTTTTTCATTGTTTCTAAAGGCAGCCTTTCCCAGAACGTGAATTGGAGTCATACAGTGGGGTAAACTTTTGAGATTCACTTCTTGTACTAAGCAATGTACATTGGGGGTTTGTTCATGTCTTTTCATGATTTGCTAGCTCATTTCTTTTTATTACTGATTAATATGTTGCGATCTGGGTGTACCACCACTTAACCATTCGTCTACAAAAGAGCATCTTGGTGCTTCTAAGTTTTGGAAATTATGATGAACCTGAAAGTTTCTGTGTTGATGATGTAAGTTTTCAATTCATTTGGGTAAGGACCACGGAATAGAATATTTGAATGTTCATACCTTATTAATGCTTTGATATGGAGTCCCCAAGTGACATAATGTGAAGCTTCTTGCATATGCTTACTTAGCGTCTGTGTATCTTTTGTCCATTTTTAATAATTATTATAGAATCTTAAGAGTTTCTTATACTTTTTGTTGTTAGATATAACTTTTTTAAATATTTTCACACAATGTGTGGCCTATCTTCCCCCCCCTTTTTTTTTTTGTACAATGTCCTTTTCAGAACAGATTTTAAGGTAACAAAGTCGGCTTGTCACTGTATTTATTTCCACTGCAAGTCGGGTCACGTAGATTTCTCCCCTGGGATTGTTGAAGAGTTTCAGATTTCACATGTAGGTCCACGATCCACTTTGAATTGGTTTTAAGCCTAGAACATTTTTAATATTTTTCTGTGTCTAGTTACTATAGCAACAGTTCGTTGAAGAGATGCTCTTTGCTTCAGTGTTGCCTCTGTTCCTTTGTCAAAGATCAGTTCGATGCACTTACATGGGACTCTTTCTGAGCCTTCTGCTCCTCCGTCCTGTTTTGTCTGTCTGTTTGTTTGTTTGTTTGTTTTTCCCGGTACCTCATTGGTTTTGATGACTGAAGGTTTGGGTTTTTTTTTTTGTTTTTTTTTTTTGTGTTTTTTTTTTTTTTTTTTTTTTTGGTTTTTTCGAGTCAAGGTTTCTCTGTGTAGCTTTGCGCCTTTCCTGGAGCTCACTTGGTAGCCCAGGCTGGCCTCGAACTCACAGAGATCCGCCTGCCTCTGCCTCCTGAGTGCTGGGATTAAAGGCGTGTGCCACCACCGCCCGGCGATGACTGAAGTTTTATAGCAAGTTTGGTCTTGCCAATCCTCTAGTCTTACTTTTGCCTTCAGGATTCTGTTGGCCATTCTGAATCTTGTCTTGTCTGTATAAATTTTAGGACCAACTTGGTATCCCTAAAGGAATGTGCTACAATTTTGACTAGTATTGCTTTGAATTTTATAAATCAAAATGGGAAGAACTGACATCTTGATGATATTGAGTTGTCCCGTCCATGAACATGGAATAGCTCATAGCTTTCACTCATTGAATTCTTCAGTTTGTTTTGCCGAAGTTTTGCGATTTTCTTCACACACACACACACACACACACACACACACACACACACACACACACGAAGGTAGGGAGTATTTGGCTAGGTTTGAATGTAAATTCTTTATTTCTGGACTGCTAAAGTAAATGGTAATTTTTTTTAATTTCAGGTGTTATTCACTGATTATAGAAATGTGACTGAACTTTATATTAATAAAACTACCTGTATCCTGCATCTTTCCTGTGATTTCAACAAGGGCAATTTAATTTTTTCCTTTCTGATATACCCCTCTTTTTTTCTTGTTAGCTGGGTCCTAGAGGATAATGTTGAGAGGGGCGTTGGATTTGTTCTTACATTAGTAAGAAACCTAGTTTCTTAACATTAACTATGATGTTAGGTTTTCCTGGTGAGTGCCCTCCGCTCAGATAATATGCTTACCTCATTGCCTGTCATCTAATATCAGCTGCCACATAGTAGGTGTATATATGACAGGATTTCATGACACCAGACAGAAAAGTTTCTGGAGATTTGTGAGCTGAATGGAGATTCCCAAAGGTACATTGTGTCCTGGAAACAGAGTGAAGGAATCTCCCTGAACATCTGTGGATACTCATTTGATGCCCTGAAAGGTTAGGCTTTTAAAATGAATCAATTTGTCTTGTGCAGAACAAATAAGTTGTAGTCCCAAGGATTTTTCTGTCAGATTGGCGTGAATAATTGACTCCCACTAAATAGTAAAAGCTCATGCAAGCCGCATGCTTACTGCCACGTTAGCAAGCACGTTAGTGGTGTCGCATCCTTTCCATACGCTTCACCAGGAGGATTTGCAGAGGCTTCCTTCTGTGGTGTTTTTTCTTCTTCTGACCACCGGCCATATTTCAGTCTGTTTCCAGATCCTGAAAATCCTTCTGGTGCTGAAAGACTAGTGCCCTTTGCCATCTTAATCCCAGGGCCCCACAAGCACAGTGAGTCCTTCACCAAGCAGTTTGCTCATTTAAAGCACAGAACTGCTCAGTGGAGTCGAGTGTCTGTGTTTTAAGGAATGTGCTTATGAAGAGGTCCTGTCCTTGTTCTGCAGAATCACTTGTCTTGTTGCATGTACCAATTGTGTGTGATTGGATAGAGCTGGAACCCGGTGGCTCCAGCTCTGGCCTGTCTGTCACAGGGCCTCTAAAGCCCTTTGTCTTCCCTTCTGTTTTTTCAAATGGTTCCCATCCTCCTGTCTCTTCTCTCGTTCATGGGTCACTCACACACTCCCCTGGATGACTCTCAAACTGCCATGTGTCAGTCAAAGCAGAGTAGATGCAAGAGGAGGACCTGCGGGGAAACTTGCCTGGCTTCCAGTTAGGTGGCTCTCCTCACGTGGCGCTGCTGTTGTCTCATTGTTTGGTTTGGCACGTTAGTTTCTAGCTGTGCTTTGTACCGGGGTCATCTTTAAGGGCCAGAACGGGACCTGAGTGACAGTAAATAAAGACTACAAGAATACTGTGCCAGAAAACCACTCGGGAATAAAATTGAAGGTTAGCATGGGACCTATAAAGTGAAATTTTGTTGCTTTAGGAGCTGAGTCTCCAGTGTTGCATCTGGAAGGGCTTTTTAAAAAAATAGTTGTGAGATAGTTTTGGTGCTTCAGGAGAGAATAAAACAAGCAGTTTGATGAACAATTCTTCAGAAGTTTGTGGTAAAGTAATAATAAAAATGTGGATTCTGACCTCAAAAAAGCTGACTAGCATAAATGACCATTTATAATCCTCTTTTAAAATCTCATAAATTTTATGTAAAAATATAATGGCCCAAAAAGTATGTCCTTGAATTTGAAGGAGTCTGTTTATACAATTCACATAACTTGCCAAAAAAAATGCAGAGTTGGGTAACTTCTTTCTGAAAATAGAATGGCCCATTTTTCCTGGCACGGGTCCTTGGGGATTATTAGCAGTCAGTCCTGGGGGCCTCACGTCTTAGACCAGTGAGTGCAGGTAGCGCCATGTGTCATACCTCGGCTTTCAGCAAGTCTCAGCAGAGCTCCGAGAAACTTTGCACGCACATCACTTGGCGGCACTGGCAGCGCCTCGCTCTGCGAGCACAGTGCCTGGGAGAGAGAGGGTAGCTGCAGACACCTCTGCTTCAGCTGGTGTCAGGGGCACAGTGTGGCACCTTTAGTATTCCCTCCTCTCCAGACAGACGGGAGGATGTTAACCCCTTCCTGAGCAGAAATGTGGAGGAGATCATCTGCAAAGCCCATGATGAGCAGGGACAGCAGTGCTTGTGTGGATTCTTACCTAAGGAGCTGCTGAGGGACACATTTCAGCCCAGCGTTGCCATGGACATTTTTGTAGATGGTATTTTGGTGAAATAGCTAGTCTACTCTGGTTTTCATTTGGTTGGTTGATTTTTTTTTTAAGTCTCATAATATGTCGCTGTGTATTTCTATTTTCTATCATGTATTTCCTGAGCCCCTGTGGACAGCCTCTTAGATTGTACATGTGAATACGCATGTGCACATGCAAACAACACACTCACCCTTAATTTGTATTGCTGTTTCCCTGAATAGATTCTCACTGTGAAGATAATATGTGAAGTCATAGAAACACTCTGTCGATTGTTGTGAGAATTCAGTTAGATGATGTTATAAAGCCTTAAGGAATGCCTGACTGTCAAAGTTCAAAGGTGTTTGGTATGCTTCTTGTTTTCATCGCTTCTGTCTTTCTTGCTAGACTTTGAGCCCTAGATAAGGCATTTGGTCAGAAAAACGTTAGTGGACTCAGCTCAAAGTGGCTTGAACAGTAAGGAAATCTATTATTCTTTATTAAGCAGTAAGGAAATGGCGTTACCAGAAACCCAGAGGAGTGAGTCCAGAGCCGGTTCATTCTGAAGCGCCTGTCTTTCTGTGTATACCGTCCTCAGTGAGTTGGCTTCTCTCAAGGCTGGCCTGTCACATGATGCAAAGCTCCTAACGGTCTGTATTGAGGAATAGTGGCCTCTCATTCTAAGCCCTAACAGATTCACCCTCACATCTCAGTTAGCATCATTAAATAATAGAACAGGACCAGCATGGCTGGCCTAGACTATTGCTTTTCATTCCTCTGGACCCATCAGAGGAAATGTATTTTGCATTGTGGTCACGTTACCCATCACACATATATTTGAGAATATGTATATGTCACTCTATACAATGAAATCTAATTTTTTAAAACGTCTTGAAAACAATGTAATAACCTCCACCACCTGCTGTGGTTTATATATGAAATACACGGCAAAAGGCACATGTAGTGAAGGCTTCATCCCCTGTCTGGGAAGGTCTGAGGACTAGGACCTAAGACCTAGCTAGAGGAAGTAGGGAGCACACGGGGGTCACTGGGTGCTGTATCTTGTCCTGGGTCCTTTCCATCTCTCTGTGCTTCCTGACTGCTGTGATGTGAACTGCTTTGCTCTCTCATGTCCTCCCCACCACACTGGGAACCATGAACTGAAACAAATCCTCCTCTAAGCTGTTTATGTCAAGCATTTAACGGCACGGTGATGAAAAGGCGAGTAACACACTATTATTATAAGATGAAGCATTATAATGTATATTTAGTACCAAACACACAAATATTAGAAAAGATTTAATGTAGATAGGCTGTTGGTGAACTTTTTCCAGTCCTGAATATGTGAGGGCAGTGTTGTGCAGCTGATTGACATACTCAAGCTTTGTTCATCCACTTCTTAGGTTCACACTCATTATACCTGGTGTAGTAATAGTAATTAATCTGCCTGAGCGTCATTAATGTGTCCAGTCCTCGATAGAAACTTAGAGAAATGCGTGAATAATAGGATTTGGGGATCATTAGAAACCATCTTGGAAGCTGCCTAGCAAAGTGTGTAAAGATAGGTCAACTAAATTTAGTTTCTGATCCCAAGTTGAATTCTGGATTGGTAAGACAATTCTTTACAGAATGGTTAGGATACTTCAGAAAACTTGAATACAGGCTATGCATTAGATAATTTTGTTGTGCCAATAAATTTCTTGTTTTTAATAGTTGTATTGTGAATATGTGTGGCAATGTTCTTGCTATTTGGAAAACACGCTGGAGTGTCTATTTGATGGAAGACTATAAAGAAGCTCTCTTTACTTGTGTGGACTCTTCTGGAGAGGCAGATGTTTATTTACCCCAGAGAGGGCACCAATGACAAACCAAAGCAATGCTTCCACCCAGGCTGAGTGTGGTGAACAGTGAGTTTATTTAATTAGGCTCACTTACAGGAGCTTGCCTGAGGCCCTAAATGTGGGTGACAGCTTGCTCGGAGCTGCATGGATGGGACCCCCACTAAACCCGCACATTCCCTCCAAAGACCCCTGGGAGCCCAGAGAATTACTGCATCAGCTGGGAGGGAAGTGCAAGAAGCGGCTGCAGCCTTGGGTGCCCTCTTTAAGAGGGTAATGGCATTCTGCTCTGAAGCTAGCAGTACACAGTGATACTTCTTTCTGAATCTGAAATTAAAAGTTTAAACATGTCATGGATGGCTTGCAATCTAAAAATGTGTGTATCTGGTTCTTGAGTTCATGCTTACTGAGTGCATTATATGTATGCATGTAGTAGGTTTTTTCTTTGAAAAGTTAAAAATACCTTTTTTTTTATTCCTAGTCACTACCACAATTATAGGGCAATATACCTTATGTATTGAAAAGAAACGGACAGAGCTACAACAGAGAAAGACCTCAGACATGTACATCTAATTGACATGACATTGCATTAACCAATAGCTGCACCTTTTGCACACTGGCTCTCACTGCCTTGAACAAGGAGGATTCTTGATTAAGCTGATGTCATTTTTCTCATTTGGTTTGCTAGCATTATGTGCCCCTATTTTCATAAGGAGTGGCATTTTCCTGTGGTTCTTTGTCTGGCTTTGGGGTTAAGTTAATAATGGCCTTGTAGGATGAGGTAAGAAGCTATCCCTCCCGTAATTTAGGAGATTTTGAGAAGTATTGACAGTAATTATTCTTGGAAATGTTTACTCATGTTCACCAATGAAGTACCTGGACCCAAGGTCTTTTTATTGAAGAAATTAGAGTTTGAATCCCTTGATAGGTCTGCTCAGGTGTTCTGTTTCTTCTTGGGTCAGTTCTTAGGGATTTTGTTAATTTTTTTTTAACTCCTTTGTAGTTTAATTTATTTTGGCTAAACAATGCACTTTTTACATTGTGTAAATGTCTGATTAAGTTTTATGTAAAGTTATATTTAAACCACACAAAATAAACCCTCCATAAAAACTGCCTTGCTTTATGTATTTGATCCACAATGCACTTTTGGTAATAATACTTTGTCCACACTTTTACCAATATTTGGTATTTTCCACCAGTTTTATTTCAGTCTTTCTGGTTGGAATACTCAAAAGTGTTTTTGTTTGTTTTTAAATTGTGAAGTTTTAGTTTTAAAGCTGGCATCTATAAGAGCATCATTACCAAAGATACACCTTCAGTCTATCAGGTTTTGTTTTTTTTTCTTTTTTTTTCTTGTTTCCCTTTGTGTGTGGTATATGAACGCGTATGCATGGTTTAGAATGTGTGGAAACAGATTCCTTAATCTCAGCTCGGCTACATCTGTTGACAGTGTGCTTAAGCGGAATAAAGGGATTTCCCATGGTGTATGTTAGTCAGCTACCAATAAATATGCACAGAAATAAAACAGTCTACAAATGACGTCTCCTTCATTTTGATTGCTGCTTCGTCTTTGTCTTTTCAGCACGATGTATCCCAGACTTTACTCAAGGCAACCCTGGACAGTGTTGTAGAAGAATGTGTCAGCTTTGTGGGGGTGGATATCAACATCTGTTCCGAGGTTCTGTTACGGTGAGACAAGCGTTTAACTTGCTAGCTGAGAGAAGGGGGCATATGTATAAAGTTGTCCAGCATAGAAAATCCATAGGTTAATATGTTCCTGTAGAATAACCAGAGAGGAAGGTGTCATTTAAGGAAAGAATTGCAAGAGTTCACATTATTATTTTTAGTACTGCACGGCTGAAATGGTTCATGGCAACCACTGATTGCATCAGTGCTGCTGATAGAACTTAATAAGGTTAGCATGGAAAAGTGCCGTGGTCTGCAGAGTAGATGCCCTTCACTAGCCTAGTCTCTCACATGCACCTGTCAAAGCTGAAGGTGACCAAAAGGTGAGGGCTTCTGAAGGGTCAAGGTGTGTTACAAGTCACCTGTCAATACTGACTGGCCCTTTTCCTGGCAGTTAGAGAACAGTTCCTCTTTCTCTCCTTTTCCTTATTTTGGTTTACACTCTTGCTCTGGATGTACAGGTCTGCTGGTGTGCCATGAAGTTCCTGGATCCTTCTCACCAAAACTGTGAGAGTGGGAAATACCTTCCATATTCTAAGATACCACTTTCCTGCCAAAGCTATGAAAGTACTAATTCTGTGCTTGGAACTGCACGGTAGAATTAGTGTCCTCTGTAGTAATAAGCTTTTAATTGAAACCAAGCAAACTCCTTATTGATACAGTTTTCACGCCTTCATGCCAACCATGCCATTCACAGAGAAGTTCCTCTCTGTAGTTCAGTGGTATATATCGATGGACCCAGCAGACCAGAAGATTCTAAAGGACTTCTACATGGTGCCCTTCTCTAAGCTGGGCAGGGATTGTTACGCTTTCGCTGGGTCAGGAGATACAAAGACTGTGAGCCATGCAGAGGAGCGGCCACTCTGCTGCTGCCTCAGTTCCCAGCATCTCGAGCACCGGCGGGCTCGTCCCTGCTGTGCGTTTTCTCCCTGTCCTTCTGTCGACTAATGGCTGGCAGGGTGTCGTTGCAGGTGATGTTCTGGGCCGGTGATCTGGGCCATCATCTTTTTAGGTGAGAGCTTTCTTTTTTTTACTTTTGTTTCTCTTATTTTATTTTACCTTTTAATTTTTTTAGGCATATTGCAGGACTTAATGCCAACAGAGCCAAAAATATTATTGAGTGGCGAGAGAAGAATGGGCCTTTCATCAACCGCGAACAGTTGAAGAAGGTAAAAGGGCTTGGTCCAAAATCCTTCCAGCAGTGTGCTGGCTTCATCAGGATCAACCAGGATTACATCCGGACATTCTGCAGGTGACTGTGAAGCTCATGCCTCTGGTGGTGTCACCAGCGGGCTCTGTTGTTATTGTTACCCCGCCTGCTGACAGCTAAGTTCTAGATGCCCATTGTCCATCCACTCACCCCACAGCTTTGGTGATGCTCGGTGCTCGGCTGGGAATACAGCAGTCAACAGGGCAGACAACCGCCTGTTCGCAGGGCATCATAGTTTAATGCCTGGAAAGGACAATAAGCCAACTAGTCAAACAGGTAGATTCAGATGGTAACTAAGTGCTGTAAAAATGAAGGGATCTGGCGCTGCCCTAGGGGCCAAGCAGCTGCTTTAGTTACATTACATATTAGACAATTATTTGAGCAGAGTGAAAGGGCCAGCTGCACAGGGACCAGTGCAAGTGTCCAGTGTGAGGAGACTGGTGGCGGGGCGGGTGTGATGTGTTCACAGACGAGGCTCAGTTACATGACTGCAGCAGGCAGGGGAAGGAGAGGGAACCACGTGACTACGGCATGCAGGGGAAGGAGAGGGAACCACTGCGGCATGCAGGGGAAGGAGAGGGAACCACGTGACTGCAGCAGGCGGGGGAAGGAGAGGTAGAGACTTGATGTATCCACACCGCACTGCTGACTTCACACTGGCCACCAGTCAGCAGTCGTGTGGACGGAATCAACTCCTTCCCCTCTAGTCCAAGTTGCCCAAAAGCAAAGACATTGGATGAACTCGGTAGCCGTTACGGACATGAAGGAATGAATAGCCTTTATGCTTCTGTTCCTCTGGGGATTCCTGCTTCACTGATGCATAAGTTTTTCTCTCCACAAAACTGTAGTAAAGGCCATGCAGAAACAGTTTCATTCTCGGGTAGGTTAAGCAAATGTCAGCCCCACATGATGCATTGCAAGGCTCAGTCATGAGCACAATAAGGAAATGGTTGGGTTTTGATTAGTGAGTGGAACAGAGTAATCTCAAATCCACTGTAACCTAATTGGAATTTAGCTTATGATAAGGTGACATTCATGTTCTGGTAGAAGATGGATATATAAAATCACAGAAAAATGTAACTCAGAAAGTTGATGCATGCAGAGGATGCTGGCATCCTAACTCACTCTTATTTTCAGCAAATTCCAAGTAGAGCGTAACGTTATATGTGAAGAGGGAAACTGAATGTATATCAGAAGACAAGGGAGCTCTTGCAGAACAGCGGGATAGTAGGACTCCTTCCAAAGCAGATTACAGAACCCAGAAGCTGGGGCCGGCGAGGCAGCTCAGTTGGTAATGTGTAAAGTGCTGTGGGACCAGCACAAGGACCTAAGTTCCAGGCCCTGGCACCACGTTAAAGCCCCCTCAGGTGTTGCGGAACAGTTGTACCCCGGATGAAGACGTGCTGCTGGGATTGGTGTAATAAACAGCTGAATGGCCAAAGCTAGGCAGGAGGTATAGGTGGGACTTGCAGGCAGAGAGAATCCCTGGAAGAAGAAAGGCAGGGTTGTGAGCTAGACATTGAGGAAGCAGGATGTGCAGTTCAGAGTAAAGGTAACTGAGCCATGTAAAAGAACGCAGACTAAAAGATATGGGTTAGTTTAAGTTCTAAGAGCTAGTTAGAAGCGAGCCTAAGCCAAGGCCGAGCTTTCATATTTAATAATAAGTCTCCATGTCATTTTTTGTGAGCTGGCAGCCCAAAAAGAAAAGACCGTCCACACCACACTCACTGCAGTCCCATGCTGGAGTGGGGAGAGGGACAGGGACATGGTGCCTGCTGCAGGCCGGCAGCCCTGCCGAGCCAGTGAGAGACCTGTATGGGGAAAAGTGAGGGAGTTTAGTAGAGGAAGATGCCTGATAGCCAGCCCTAGCCTCCACATGCACACACATGTAACACACACACAAGACCCAGAAGCCAAAAATGAAAAGTGCTGAGGATAAAATAATCCTTTTTTTGTTAGCTTGTGTTTTGAAAGCTTGGTCAGAAAGTTCAAATAGTGTTTCAAAAGAAAGAAGTGAGCTGTGTCTTGCCTTCTCACTTGTTAGTGTTTCTTGTATGTATTTCCACATTGTAAATGTAATTCCACACCATTTGTGTGTGGCATTCACTGCTAAATACGAGCAGAAGGCTTATGCTATATAACTGTTTGAAACTTTGTTTTACTCATACCTCTTTCCAGGCATTACGTACAGGTTTCTATTATTTTTCCTGTCATTTTCTACATGGCCTGTGTGATATTTTAATTAAATTATAGATGGGCTATAATTTAACGTAATCATTGTTTTATTGGTAAACATTTGAGTTGTTTTAAAGCCTTACATTTTTTCGCTGGTATCAGTATTGAAATTTTTGTGACTGTTGTATCTACTAGACAACCCACGCCTTTAACAAGAATATCATATCCGTTGCTACCTGAGTGATCTTTGCCTTGAAGTCTTCTGATTGCTCGCATTGTTGCGCTGCTTGCCTCTACAGAGTGTGTTTGGTGTTCTTTTCGTACCTGCTGTGGCATGTAACTGTTGCTGTGCTTCTTGTAAACACATAGCTGGTCTCATGGTTTCCCTCGGTCTGACTCTGATGCATTTGTATGCGTTGTGTTCACTCATTGCACTGAATCTTCTGTCTTCCGTATCTTTTCCCATCTTGCTTTCTCCTCGTGTCTCTCCTTGTTTTCCTGTCACATGTCTATTTAATCAGCAGCTCTGTCCCCAGAAAAAGGCTGGAAACTTAGGACTCCCCAGTTTCCCAGCCTGCTTCTCTTTAGCTCTGTTGTCCTTCATGGTGAGATGTATGCACGGGCACGCGCGCACACACATGCATACATACATACAGTAGCATTATTTAGATTTTTATATATCTATATACATTTTAATAACATTGATAAGCATTTGTTTAATGTTACTTTGTGATTCTGTACTTCCCAGTGTTTCTGTAGTGCATATTATTGTATAGGTTTTGCTGAAGTTTTACATGTTGAGATGTTTTTGGTTTGTTCTCCTATTGAATGCTGGTTTGACTCTGCATTCAGGGCATTTTCTTTACACCTTCAAGGTTATTTGTCTATGTTCTGGCATCTCCTGTTTGCATTGTGAAATCTAATGCCAGTCTGATTTGGCTTGCCTTATCTTTAAATACTGTGTTTGATTTTACTCTCTTGAGAGCTATTGTCTTTTTTCAGATAGATATTCTGAAGTGTCCTGTTGATGTGTCAGATGTGAGTCTATCTTTGTGGTCTCATTCTGCATTCAGTAGGTTTTGTTGGGAACTTGGTTTCCCTCAGCTCTGAGAAACCATCTTTGCCATCTTACTGTGATGGTGATGATTTTATTTATTTCTTCATTTCCCCTAGAATGCCAGTTGTGTGAACTGAATCATAACAGAAAATGTATTAATAGTATTTTAAGCAAAATGTGGTAGTTTCTGTGCAGTGAATGGTTGCTGTGTGTGTGGTTTGCATAACAGAGGACTAAGTGCATGGTTAATTACATTTCTTTGCTTTTCTGCCCCATTTCCTCACTTTTTATCCTGATTTCTCCCAACTGCAGTAGTCAGTCCACTGACTCTTCAGGCCAGAGCCAGGGAGCTGCCACACTCACCAGTGAGAAGCTGGGCAAAAAGAAGAACAAAGCAGATGCCACCCTCACTCCAAACCCCCTGGACCAGACTTGCATCCATCCGGAATCCTATGACCTAGCAGTCAGGTGAGCCAGAGGCCAGCTCCAGAGCTCTGCATGTCCACATGAGTGAGTTCTGTACAGCACATGGGCTTTGGCTGGGCATCGTGGGGGCTGAGACAAAGGCCATGCTTGACATGACAGCGGTTTTCAGAAGTTCCTCATTGCTGAGCTGGCCACACGTTATTTTATTGCTCTTCCTGGAGCTGTGTCAAGTCAATCAGCCCTGGTTCTAGGGGAGAAGTGTAGAGTGGAAATTGCGTGGGAAATTAGTGTGGCTCACTTGACTGGTACCTGGTATAACTTGTGCTCTTTGAAAGACAAAGCCTTTTTTGAAATCATAAACAGCCAGCTTTCCCAAGAAATTATGTTCTGTTGGGTTACTAGAGTCTAACGTACTTTTAGTGGGGACACATTAACAGAGAACAGTGCTGAGATTATTTCCAGTACAAGAGCAGCTTTGACTTTGAATTTTTTATTATATTTGTTTGTGTGTACATGTGTTGGGTGGGGTCAGAGAACAACTGACAAGAAGAATCAGCTCTGTCCCCTTCTACCATGTGGGTCCTGAGACTAGAACAGTCATCGATCGGGCTTGGCAGCAAGACTCACTCACTGACCCATTTTATTGACCCCAAAACAACTTTTGTAGTTGCATGTTTAATTATCTTTAAAGCTTTCAGTTAGTTCAAAACCTGTGACTTGATACATATCCAAAAATTCCTAAGGTTCTGACTAGATTATTCAGTAGTAGATTTAGGACCAGTTTGTTTTAAGTTTGGGATCTATGGATTGCATTGAAGTCATTTGTATTTGCTCACATTGGTAAATATCATTGGCTTGCTTCCTTCATCAATATCTGCTGTTATAAAGGTACAGGAATAACTCAGAAAAGGAGATGAGAAGCTTGTCCACCAGCACCACCGCAGTCTGTGCACCCCTATGTTGATTATGAGAATCATTGGCGCATGCAGAAACTTCCTGTACATCTGCATCTAGATATTAGCATATCCCTGCAGCTGCCTTTCTGTACATCTGTCCATATCTATCCATCTGTTTATCCACGAACCTGTTTAGGTGCTGAAATAAGAACAGTGCAGACAGCAGTGTGCTTTTCACTAAATTCTTCATGCATAATATAATAATTCCTTAGGTTTTTCTCTTGTAAAATTAACATAAAATTAAGTTTTAAGTGTATATTTACTGACTTTTAGAAAATACCTGTATCAATGCAACCCAAAATCTTTGAAAATTAAAAAACAACTACAACAAAAACTATTGCTTCCATCCCCAAATATTCCCTTCTCTTGAAGCCAGTCCTGCTGAAACTCCCAGGAGTTTGATGTAAATAAACTCACTGCTCTTAGAACTTCTTAGAAACACTGCCACACAGATATGCTCACTGAATGTCTCAAACACTGCTACACAGATGTGCTCACCAAGTGTCTCAAACACTGCCACACACATGTGCTCACCGAGTGTCCTGGACACTGCCACACAGATGTGCTTACCGAGTGTCCTGGCCATTGCCACACAGATGTGCTCACCGAGTGTTTCAAACACTGCCACACAGATGTGCAAGTGTCCTAGACATTGCCACACAGATGTGCTCACTGAGTGTCTTAGACACTGCTACACAGATGTGCTCACTGAGTATCCTAGACACTACCATGCAGATGTGCTTACCAAGTGTCCTAGACATTGCCATGCAGATGTGCTCACTGAGTGTCCTGGAAACACTGCCACGCAGATGTGCTCACCTGGTGTCCTAGACAAACTGCCACACAGATATACTACCTTGATTACTATTGAACTCAAGTTATTAAATTAGCAAGTCCAAACAAAATCTGTGTGGGTGTTCCAGACTATTTGTATTTTCCTGTAATTTTTAGAACCAACTTGTTAGTTTCCATTAAAAAATAATACAGGTCGGGCAGGCATGGTGGCACACACCTTTAATCCCAGCACTCAGAAGACAAAGGAAGGTGGATCTCTGTGAGAATTCAAGGCCAGCCTGGTCTATATATCAAGTTCCAGGCCAGCTAGGACTACTCAGTGAGTCCCAACAAACAAAGTAAAAAGTAAAAGTTAACTAATTCTGTTTTTCTTTTTCTTTAGGCCTTCTTTCATTGTTCTAAGCAAAGCTTTTAGTTTTCTATGTACAACTGTTACTTGTGATGTGCGACTGTGTGGTGTTTTCAGTGATGTTATAGATGCAGCTGTAGTTTATGGCTTCTCTTTCCCACCGTGTAAAGCTGAAACTGATCTTTGTGTAGTGTTCTGCCCTGCAGACCTGTAATCCATGTATTAGTGTGTTTTTCTAGAGTCCATAAATTGGGTGATCAGCAAATAGACTAAAATTTTAATCTTAATGTTTTTAGTTCTTTTTCTTGCCTGTTGCAATGACCAAAACGTTTAGTATAGTGCATAAGAGTAGCATGAGGCTATCTTAGGGTTTCTGTTGCTATGAAGAGATACCATGACCATTGCAACTCTTATACAGGAGAACATTTAACTGGGGTGGCTTACAGTTCAGAGGTTTATTAGTCCATTATCATTATGGTGGACGTGGCAGCATGCAGGCAGACATGGTGCTGGAGAAGGAGCTGAGAGTTCTACATCTTGATCCTCAGGTAGCAGGAAGTGAACTGAGTGTCACAGTAAGTGTAGCTTGAACAAAGGAGACCTCAAAGCCCACCTCCACAGTGACACACTTCCTCTAACAAGACCACACCTACTCCATCAATGCCACACCTCATAATAGTGATACTCCCTATGAGATTATGGGGCTGATTGCATTCACGCTACCACTTTCCACTCCCTGGCCCCCATAAGCTTGTAACATTATCATAATGCAGTATGAATTTATTACAACTTCAAAGGTCCCCGTATTCTATCACAGTCTCAACAATGTTTAAAAGTCCAAAGTTCAAAGTCTTTTCTAAGATCCATGTAATCTCTTTACTGTAATCCCCTATAAAAACAAAAATAAAAAATTTAAAAAAAAAACAGATCACATACTTCCAACATATAACTCTGACATCGGCGGGTGGTGGTGGTGGTGGTGGTGGTGGTGCACACCTTTAATCCCAGCACTCGAGAGGCAGAAGCAGGCGGATCTTTGTGAGTTCAAGGCCAGCCTGGTCTACAGAGCGAGATCCAGGAAAGGCACAAAGCTACAAAGAGAAACCCTGTCTCAAAAAATAAATAAATAAATAAATGAATAAAATAACTCTGACATCTTCATGGGAACCTAATTAGCATGTTATATTGTACAAATCAGTCTTTTTCAATGTGCATTTTTGTGTTTCTTTAATCTATGTGTGATATGGTTTATAAGATTTTCTGATTTGCTTTTATTGTAAGCATATATCCCTCTTATTTAAAATCTAGATCTTTTTTCTTTGGATAAGTAACTGTAATTCAGTAATAATAGTTCTTAGCAGTGGTTCCTTGTAATGAAGCCATAGAAATAGTATTGCTTCGCCAAAGACTCAAAAGCTTCTGTGGCTCTTCACATACATTGCCAAGTAATGTACTAGCTTGTGATGCTGTCAGCAGGATTCAAGCCAGGGCAGTCCTCATTTTCCCTGGTAGCAGGCATTTCTGCCAGCTTTCACAGGGACCATTTTCCACAGTGGATTATCAATGCCCATCTGGTGACTTCACTTCTCTCTCTGCTTCCTTTGGGGGTGACCTATTTGCCCAGAAGCAAGGCGGTTGTAGACTGTTTCATAGGAAATTTCTTTTACATGCTGTCCCCTCTGACCTTAAAACTTAGGAGATGAAATGGGTAATAACCTAATTACCCTTGGTGTGTTTTCCAGGCCTGAGCTGTAGTAGTCATATCTGACTTTCACACACTTCATCTAGACAACACTCAACATAGACAGTTCCTACTGGCAGGTAGAGTCCTATGAGCCTTAACCATTGAGCCATCTCTCAGCCTCCCAAATACTTGTTATCCGTGCTTGATTAAATCTTGGCCAGCAGCACCTGCAGATGCAGAGACCTAGCTGTACTCTCCTTATGTATTTGTGTGTTTCTTTCTTGTTTGTCTTTCAGGTTCTTGGTGTACTGAAGTCTGCCATTGTGTGAGCTGAAAACTTAGTCTCCATTGTTTACCTTTTGTATTTGCTCATAATGCTATGGCTTGGAAATAGGAATGTTTAATGTTGATTAACTGAATTTTTTCTCCCTTTTATGTAAAATGGCCCTTCTTTTAATACCCTATCTCAGGCAAGCCTGGTATTTCCTTAATTTTTTTATATTCCTTATGGTTCTAATATTTACTCCATGGGTTTTGTTCGTGTGGTTTTCTTCACCACTTGGAATGTGGTAGGGCCTGGAGAACATAAAGATGAGTAAAGGTCATGGACTCTTAAAGGAACACACTAAAACAGGATAGAATTTAACCTCGGGAGCCGCGGGGGAGCTCATTTCCAGACAGGGCTGTCACGTGTGTTCATGCAGATGGTGGGACAAAAAGAGGGACAGGCTGGAGAGCAGAGAACGTAGTTCCAGCTGGTTTAAGGAGTTGTTGCTAGACCAGTGAGAACGAACATTCATTGGTTACCTCCTCATTACCAGGCATTTTAGATGGACCGTGGTGTATACACCTCACAGCAACCCCAGGAAACTGGTGCTGCTGCTCTTCCTGTTTCAGGCTAGCCAAGTCTCAGAGAGAAGGTAAACTGCCTGAGATAGATATAAGTCAGGTCTGCTGTCACTCAGAGCCTGAGCTGTTAACTGGATCATACTTTTCAAACTGGAGCCAGATTTGAATGCTGTCACCGTGGTCATGGTCTTTTAAGAGTGTTGTTCTCTGAATAACACTGTGTGGTGTTCAGAAAGTAAGGTGCCCCATAAGGAAAATGAGCGAGTATTGGGAGTATCTGCTTTGGATGGTCTCTAGCATCCTTGGCTGATAGCATCCTTCCTACCTCTCAAGAAAACATTCCCCGTCTGCTAAATGAAGCTTTGCCTATTTTTTTTTTTTATTGAGGTGTCTGCAGGAAATGGATGGTCTCTGGAAAAGACAGAGTTTTATACTGTTCTGCTGAAGGTGTGTTTCCTGGATGTTGCAGTAAAAAGAACTCCTTTGCCTTGTGTTTTAGAATTAAGTAAACAGACCAATAGTGCCCACATTTGCTTTCTTCTTAGTTAAGAGAAGAAGAGGAGAGAGGAACCAGAACAGAGGGACCTAAAGCCAGTAGGGGTTTGTCAGAAATGTGAGGACACATGGCATTTAAATGAAACGTGGTGGAAGAACTCACACCCTGGAAGACAGACACGAACGTAGAGCTGGAAAACCAGCATTCCTCCAGCCCTTTGAGGACCCTGTCTTCTGTATTCCTTTAACTTATTTCCAGGTCTTTTCCCACTCCCAAGATGACTTCACTTCCTTCCTCACTGAAGAGCATCAAACTACCCCACAGCCTTTTCTAGCTGTGCCCTTCTCTTTATTCCTTCTGCCCTGTCTTTCCCTGGCAAGTCTGCTCTGGGATTCCGTTTCCACTTCACTTCTTCCATGCCGCTGTTGAAGACTCTTAACTCTTAATAGTCCACTATTGTAGTGGTCTCTGTGTCCTGACCGTTCTGCCCCTAAAGGAAGGAAGGAAGTGGCAGCTAGGTGAATAACGCCATTTTAGCACTATGAAATTCTAGGACTGCCCTGTGTCTGTTGTCTTCTCCACCTTGCATACTGGTTTAGGTCAGACTTGTTACTGCTATGATCCAGTGTCCTCTTCTGAGAGCCAAAAGCAGCAAACATCTTCTAAGTTCCCGGGAAGAGACAGAGATGTTTGCTGCCCATTGTACCTGCTTCTCATACCAAGTGTCTTAGAACTGTCTGCCTCTAATTCTTATTCCTCTTCCTCTGATTCCTTTTCAGTTTTCTATCCTTATTCCTCTTGTGAAATTGCTTTCTCAGCCAGTGACCTGCTTATCAGAACCGTCTTTAAACCACTTACCCGTGCTGCCATATTTGACACCATCAACTTGAGGCTACCAGAAGGATGGGTCTGAATATTTAGGGAGAATCGTAGCTGGGTTAAAAGCTGGAGAGTGACAAGAAGAAAAGGCTGCCGTTGTCTGCTGTCTTAGGAACAGACTGTAGGGCAGAGGAAGAAGCGTGGAGATCAGACAGACTAAGTTCAGTGTCCAAGTCAAGAGATGGTGCTAACACCCAGGCAGCGGGGGCAGCGGCAACGCTGAGCCGTGTGCACATTCTCTATGGATTTGGAGAATAGAGCCATAAGTTATGGGTGACAAGAACAATATCAACACCAGGGACACTTGTGTAGGACAGAGTGGAAGCTCACTGTTAGAAGAGAGAAAGGAGATGCTGAAAAGCTACAGAGTGATCCCATGATCTCTTCACTCCCAAGGCTTTTGAGATCATCACTGTGCATGGCTCCTAAATTTACTCTTATTTTAGACCACTCTTGTAGAGCTCAGACTGCGTCCAGCTGCTCCTCAGCAGCTGAGTCTGGCATGTTTAAAGTTGAAAGCTGGATCCTCCTGAACTCCAGCTCCAACCACCGCCAGAAGGTGTCAGATCATTTCAGTTCATCCTTCCAGTTCCTCAGTACAAAACTTAGAAGTCGATCTTGTGAGACAGCTCTTACCAAGTACCGTTAGCGATACTTGTGGGCTTCATAATGGCCACTTACTAATTAATTATTGCCCTAGTCCAGTATCTGAGTGTTTTATCCTCCTGCATTGGTAGGCTTCTTGCTAACATAGGTCATCTCTATTCGTGTTTTAGTTCTACACACCCTATTGCAGTGTGCCACATGTCTCAAATGATGAATAAAATCATCACCAACACAATTCATATGGTAAATACTGGAGCCAGTAAGAAATATAGCAGGGGATGGAGAGATGGCTTAGTGATTAAGAGCACTTGTTACTCTTCCAGAGAACTCTCAGTTTCCAACAGCCACATCAGGTGGCTACAGCCACCCCTAACTCCAGCTCTAGGGGATCTTTTGGCCTCAGTGAACACTGCGCGCGCGCGCACACACACACACACACACACACACACACAAACACACAAACAGTCATACACACAAATAAAAAGCAAGCAAAAATAAAAGTTTTTAAAAACAAAGATATATTAAACTGATCTTAGAGGTCAGGAATCTTAAAAAAGACTCGTTTTGTATAAAATCAACAAAAATAGGATTAGATTTAAATTTTGTCATTAAACACCTTCTTTTGATTTAACTGTATTTTTCTCCACTTTACTTACATATTCACAATAGACTTGGATGGCAAAAAAAAACAACCAAACAAACAAAAAAACCCACAGTGTAATAGCATAGTTAAAGTTCAATTGTTCTTGAACCCGTAACATAAACAATGCATCTGAAAAGTTGGCATCAGATTTGTTAGGCTGGTGGCAATTAAATTAAAGATTAGTTTTGGGAGACTGTAAGCTCCAGTTAGCTAGGGACTTGGAATCTGGCTTCCCACTGTATCCATGGCACCCAGCAAAGACTGATGGGAGCAGCTGAAGGAGTAAATGACAGGCTAGAGAATGAAGGGGAACTATGTAGAACACTGAGGACAAGAAACCACACCAGTGAACTTTCACGGAGCAAGGTGAAATGTTTAGCTTTGCTTCTAGCATTTTCTTTTTTTTTTTTTTTTCTGTAGTCTAAGACGGTTGAGATCAGTGTGCAAGTACAGCTGTTGTTAGAACACACTGGGTCATCTTCCCCGGCATTCTTGCCTCATCCACACACCTACTGAGTACCTCTTTGAGAATCCCAGTGTGCCGAAAGGATTTCAGCCCTCCAAACAGAATCCCATGCACCTTCACAGAGCATTCTGTCTGCTTCCAGTGCCCTCTCAGAGTGTACAGACTGGACAAGCAGAGGAAAGCCAGGGGCCATTTTTTTCTGCATTTTTTGTTGTGGAGAAATCCTTACATATTCACATGTGAGTAGTTTCATTGTGTTGGATGCTGTAACCATAAGTAAAATGAGTGCTGCATTATGAGTAGAAGCAGGCCCAGCAAGAGCATGTGTAGGGTCCCCGCCCCTCCATGCCTCCTCTCTTTGTCCTACCGTTTCGGTTGGTCTAGGAGCCCGGCACGTATCTGATTTCCCTTCTCGAGCTAGGAGAGAAGGGAGCTCTGGCCGCAGGTTCTGCTCAGCCCTCTGCATCACACGAGACCTGGCACTCACCCAGAGGCTGCTGGGTTAAGAATCCGATGCACTGCCGATAGCTAAGCTCCAACGCTCCTGTGCTCAGTTTAACTTGAAAAATGCCAGGAAATTTCATGTCAAGACTCACTCAGCACTCATTTTGATATAGTGTATGCTGTTTCCATTTGGGCCGTTAGGGAGAGCTTTAGAAGGCTGGTTCCCAGAAGAGCCGGTATAGCAGGAGGAAGGTAGGTGGTGCCGTTGTCGTGTGCCAGGTGGGCAGACTTCAAAGAGTACTTCCTGTCAGCTCAGTGCCGAAGTCCTGGAGCTGTGCAAGTTGCCTTACTCCACAGATCTGCCTGTTTCTGTCTCTTACAGAATGCAGCAAAGTGTATTTTGAGAGCATCAACAACTGTGAATTTAAAATTCAGTCTAGGACAAGAATAATCACAGAAGCATGGCACCCTACTTCTGTAGGAAGGGGAGGTACTTCTGTACAAAACTAAGCCATGTTGACTTTTGATTTATTGAGAAGTTGTAGTAGGTTTTTAAGACTTGAAGTAGAATGACTCCATCTTAGGCACACAGTGGACTAGCAGCAGGACAGCTGGGGACATTCTTTGGAAGTCCCACCTTAAGTGAGGCAGACGGCATACCCTCTGTACTGAACATCCTCAGTGAGGCAGACGGCATACCCTCCGTACCCAACATCCTCAGTGAGGGCCGTCTGTGCTGCCTGAGCTGCTCTTTCCGAACTACTGTCTAGAGTTGTTGTGACCTTATACTAAGTTGTGCCCAGCTAGAAGTGAAGTGTGTGTGTGTGTGTGTGTGTGTGTCTGTGTCTGTGTGTGTCTGTGTGTGTGTCTGTGTGTGTGTGTGAAAAAGCAAATAGGTGATCCTGGGAGATAACTCAGAGGGTAAAATTCTTGACACACAAGTATGAGGACCAGAGTTTAGATATCCAGAACCGAGTAAATGCCAGATGGGGCATAATGGTCAACCTGTAATTCTAGCCTTGGGAAGATGGAATCAGTGGGTCCCCAGAGAACGTGGGCTTGGAAGACTAGCCAATAATAGATAACAGTTTATTTAATCTAAATATCTCACTGTGTTCCCAGGAAGTTATACTCAAAAGTTATATCCAAAGTGCCATCACAAAAGGGGGAACTGATGGCAGAGAAGCTGCCTGCTGAAGAAATGGATGAGCAGACCATGACACTCCTAGAAAAACCATACACACTGTTCCAGCACACAGCCCATTAGGCTCCTGACAAAACTAGTGGACGGTCTAGGAAGTAAAGGCCAGACTACCTGTTCAAACCCCAGCTGTTTGACCTCAGATCCCCGGCCTTAGTTTTCTTGTCTACTGAATGAGTGAAATAGTAGCGCCGACCTCATGTGACTGCGTAAGTTAATGCATGTCATATACTTCGCTCCTGGAACACAGCAGTGTCTGTACTGATCACTGTCATTTTTACTGTCGTCAAGAAGGTGCCGTCAGCTAAGCTATAGAAAAAACAGGGGAAGTCACAAGAGCTTCCACGGTGGTGCTGGTGGTGGTGGTGCTGGTGGTGGTGGTAATGATGGTGGTGGTGATGGTGGTGGTGGTGGTGTCGGTATCTTGTTCTCCTCTGTGATCTGGATGTCATTTGCACATTTAGCATTGTTAATTAATATTAATACCAGCTCCTGGGACTGAGGAGAAGGCCGGTTTCTCTGCTGTGTGTGGAGAACAGCCTGCTACTCCCAGTAGAGGAGAAGAGAGGGAGCTGCAGGCTAGCCGTGGAATTGTGCTAGCTTTAGAATCTTCCACTATACAAGTATTTGTCTGTCCTTCTTGTCTGCTCTCGCTCAAGTCTGGAGCCTGACGCTCAGGAAGACTTTGATTCCATCTCCTGTTATCTCACCTTCCTGCTCCCAGTCAACTGTCTTCTGCTTCTGTGTCCATAAATGAGCTGCGTCAACCTCCCTTCCCCGCGACGACAGAGTGTCCCCAGCCATTCAGAGGGCAGCCAGAGACTTACTGAAATGGGGGGTGTTAGGAAGCTTCTGCTAGTTTTCCGAAAGGAACATCATTGACAGTTGGCCCTGTGGTACAAAAACTGTCTCTTAGGAGATGTCCCTGTCACTTGGGCTTGCTCCAAGTGACACTGGAGTGGCTAGCTTCAGCTTTTCCTTCTGTCTGTCAGCCGCCTGTGTGCTTCTGAATACTATTGCTTTATTTGCCCTCCTCTTTCAAATAGTCACAGGCACTAATCCACATTATGGCTTTACAGGCAGTAAATTAAATTATATTAATTCTAAACACAGTGTTTTTGAACTATATAGAGGCTGCAGCCTTTGAAACCACTAACTTAATTTTGTTCAACCCTTACTCAGTAACTCAAAAAGAGCCAAAGTTTCTTTCTTTCAAATTTGGTTTAAAAAATAATAATCAATTGCTCCCAGGCAGTAGTTCTGGGTGCCAACTTTTATCTGCAATCTGACTCTTGTGTCTGCACTGAAGCTCCTCTAAAGTCAAGGGGTTGAATATTAATGAAGGAAGATGTGAAGGGCTGTAACTTTCACGTTAGCTCCTGCCCTGTGGCCTCAGCTGTGTGACTTTGTACTAGTCACTTAATCTCTCGGGGTTTGATTCTCTTATCTGCAAAGCTACATCTGCAATAAGATTTTCCAGAGAGTGAAATGCATGTTTTATTGAGCACTTTGAAAGTATGCGCCCGTCTGAACATAAAGTCCTGCCTGAGAGGACAGGCAGACGGGGAAACTGTCCCACCCGGCCTCTTCTTCCCAGCTCCTCTGCAAGCTTAGTCAAGGCCAAGGCTCTGTTCTCTTGAAGTAGTATCTCTCTCTCCGCATGAAATCACTATTTACTGAACAAAGCTAAGCATGCTTTTCCAGTGTATTTTTAATTGGCCTCAGCATTTTGTCACATTCCTTTGTCACAAGGCTTTGATTTTAGCAAATCGTCATCATTTGAGAAGGCCTGGGCTCACTGGGAAGGAGCTGGTCAAATGGGACGCTGCCATCCTGCCTAACCCACCACTGGGCTCTCGTGTGTGGGAAGTGGGCCAGTGTCTTTAAAATTGTGAGAAACTTTCTCTCTCTCTCTCTCTCTCTCTCTCTCTCTCTCTCTCTCTCTCTCTCTGTGTGTGTGTGTGTGTGTGTACACACACGCACGCGCGCATGCTTGCGCAGTTGTACGTGTGTGGCTTTTAAATCAAACTGTGATACTTACACAGTGTGTGGCTCACAGCAAGGTGTTGGGTTGTTCAAGAATAGGTGATCAGTGCTGTTTATGACACTGGTTATTGCTTCACCTGTCTTCGATGCTTTGGTTAAACGGAGAGTGTCATCCTCAGCTATCTCTGGTTGGAGGATTGTCCCAATGCTTGGACTTCCAGGGCGGCATGTAAAGACACTTAGCTGGCACTGCTTTGGAAGGAGTTCCTTCCTTCCCTAGACTGAAGTGCTGAGGCAGGTAAAGTTTCACTTAGACAGCTGCATGAGCACAGGTTCTCCCTGAAGCTACTGCGACATGCAGTGGGTTCTGCTTCGAGCATTGTCTCGCCAGCCCTTAAAGGAAGGAAGTGGCTTATCGGTCTGCAGGAGGTGAGAGCAGGTGCTCAAAACCCCCGCATTCCTCAATCCAGGGCAGCAGCTTCTTGGTTCTCAGTGACTTTCTGCTACTCAGTGATGCAGGAGACATTCTGAAGACATTCTAAATGATGCCACAAAAAGACTCCAAAGCAACCCCACTCTGGCCCAGGAAGTACATACCATCTAAAACTGCACTCCCAGGGTAGAGTGGGAGAGTTTTCACAGCAAGCCCCGTTATATTTTTCAGGATATTTATCTCTACTCCTTCAGTGGTTGATTAAATCCTAAGAAAACCCACTAAAATACCGTTTCCATTATCACTCTGCTGGCTTCTGTAGAGCAGTTGGCAGCTCGGGGCCTTCCATAAATGCACTTTACTTGGATTTTCACCTGCTTCTGGAGTTTGTACCAGCACAGATTTTTAAGGATTCTGCCCAGGTCTGTGTCTTGGTTTACCCAGGAGAAATTTGAAGGGTTCTTAGTGATGAAAGTGCAGTCCCCCTGGCTGTCAGCTGGTGTGATCACAAGATATCTGATATGGTCACGTTGGCACCCTCTCCATCAAGCCAGCCTGAACTCACTGTGCACAGCGCACCTGCATCCACCAGCGTGGGTAGGCAGTGGGAGAGGCCTAGCAGGTCTGATCTTTTGCCACACTGAGTTCAAGTTTCTTCTCTCCTCTTTAGTTGTAGATTTGAATTTGTCCAAGTATCTGGAGTCTGTAGAGTAGCAAATCATTGCTGGACTTTGAGTCAGTGCCCCACCATTTAACACACACACCCAGTCTAGAAGCCAAATCTCCCCACATGGAATTTCTCCACATATCAGCAGTTCTGACCCACCTCTCTGTTTCCTTCTTTCCTGCTCTTGTGTTTAGTTTTTTTACTGATTGACAAAATTCCTATGAGATGAAACAACTCTAAAAGTCTCTGAAAACCATGGACTTTGCTATGGTAGCATGACTGGCTCCCTTTCTCTCTCTCTCTCTCTCAATGGGTTGTAAACCATATGTGCTCTTTTTAAAGCGATGCTGTGATATCACTGAGGTTCTTGTGTGCTCCGCAGGGTGGCACGTTGCTCTGTGAAACAAACCCCTCCAATCCTAAATCCCTGTGCTGGAAATGATTACGTAAATCTGAATGGCCATTTCCAAAGTCTTATGAATCTGGAGAATTTCTTACTCTTGTGGGGGAAAGTTTTACAAAGATTTTTCTTTTTCTTTGTGGAGAGAGACCTGGCCTTTGTTGCAAGCTTCTGTTGAAAATCTCAGCAGCGTTAGCTTGTGTGGCTTTGTGTTTGAAGGGTAAGCATGGTCTCCACTGCGAGCTCTGTGTTTTAACTTTGTGCAGATGTGTGCTAAAAGAACATGATGTGCTTATTTGTTGCATTTATGCTACTTTCTTACTTTAAGTAAGATGGATGAAATTACATATTAAATAAAAACAGCAGCTCCAACAGCAGTCCTTAGCAAATGGAAAAAGCCTTCCAGAGACAGGAGGAAAAACAAGACTATGGCTTTAATAACTCATTGACTTGTGAGAACTGTCCGTTTAAAAGCTCGTGTATAAAAAGTTCTTTGTGGGATTTACTTGGTGTTAACTGCCTAATGTTTAGAAGTGATCTGCCATTAAATTGTGCCTGTGTGATATTACCCAACACATTGTATTCTATCTTACCAAATATCACAGTGATTTTCACGTGTGCTCAGTGGCACAGACACCTGTGTGTGAGATGAGACTCCAGTGACTAGGAGGAGCTGCAGGGCCATGGGCAGGCTACTAAGCCTCCCTGGCTTTCTGTTTTCTGCATTTCAAGATTGCTGTGATCCAATGAGAAGGTGCAGCTAGCGGTGCTTGCTAGATATGTCGTTATGGGCTCATTCTGGGTTCCAGGCCTCTTACAGTATGCATTTTCCTTTTGTGCTTTGTGTTGGCCTTAGTTCTCAGTTCCACAGGGAAATTTGGAATCTGTGGAATCCTTTTCCTGAGCAGCTCCTGAGCATGGAGTATCTCCTCCTATCCTGGGCAGCCAAGCATATCTGAGACCCAGTCGGGGTGAGGTCCACCCCAGTGCTGGCTCCAGTCCTCCCCAGTTTCCCTCCCTTCTGTTGGCTTTTTCTGCGTGGCCTGGTCAACTTTAAGAAAGTTTTCAAAAGGCAAGAACTACTTAACTTTGTTCCTTCATTGTTTAAAAATAGGGTTGATCGATACAGAGCATTAGCTGGAAGCACACATGATGCTTTCTTATTGATTTCAGTGGCTACTGCCCTCAGGCTTCTGTGAGGATGAAAATGATATGTGAAATATACTCCCAGGTTAAACAAACCGATTTTCTTCTTACGGCTGCAGTCAATATAAGCCGCTTTTTTACATGGTTGTGATTTTGTTGCAGTTGCTATCTCTCCATTGTGTGTATGCACATGCGCATATACATATACAATACAATCTTCAGACTCCAAATAGCCTGCTGAGTGGGGGTTTTGGGAAGATTTCTGCCATATATATCCATCCCAAAAGTCCACTAATTTTAGGCATCTTAACAAATGGTTAATGGTGTGAACCAGAGTATTGAGGAGCTGGAAGGTGCTCTATGTAGTATCAGATGCATACCAGTAAAGCCAAATTGGTGAGTACCAGAAAGGACTGTCCAAAGAGCAGGGGTTATTGAAAAAGTTATAGACCAGAGTTAGCTGTGGGCAGAAGCTGCCTGTGTTATCTGCCTTGTCAATCAGAACTCCTGCAGCTGGGCCCTGTCACCAGCCCATGGTGCTGCTGTCCATTAGTCAACACAACACACCGGCTGCCTCTCCACCTGCTGGGGAAGCCGTAGACATAGACTGAGGAGGTAAATAGCCCAGGCCTCCAGATGATGCTCATGTCCAAAGAAGAGTATAAGCATCACTCCTTGTCTTCCTAGACTGCTAACCAAAATATATCCTCAAGAGAATTTGTTGGATGCTAGAGGATCTTTTTTAAAAAAATAAAAATAGGGCTCTAGAAATGTAGAAGGGTTGCACATTTGAACCCAACAGCCACCCTAGTGAAATGCGAGGTGAGAGGCCTTTCCCACCAGATACGAGATAGTCAGCACCGGAGTGTCACTGAAGAGGTCTGCACTGCTTGAGCACAGTGCACACAAAGAATGGGAATGCAGGCAACCCGTTCTGCACAGTACAGCTGCTGCCCCGTGGGCTAGATGCAGAGACACATGGCCAGCAGTTTCCTTCCCTTCCTGCATTCAAGAGGCATGCTTAGAGGCCAGAATTTGAGGCATTTGTGTCCCTACCTGTCTGATTGCTGCGTTGACATTTGTAAAGTGCCATTAATCCTAGGAAATGGAACTTAATGATGGAGAAACATACCCAGCCAAGGGATGTCAAGAAAGGGAGCTGTGGGGCTGGAGAGATGGCTCAGAGGTTAAGAGCACTGACTGCTCTTCCAGAGGTCCTGAGTTCAATTCCCAGCAACCACATGGTGGGCTCACAACCATCTGTAACAAGATCTGATGCCCTCTTTTGGCCTGTAGTCATACATGCTGTATACATAATAAATAAATAAATCTTTTTAAAAAAAAAAAAAAGAAAGAAAGAAAGGGAGCTGTGGCCGGAGCTCACAGGAAACTGGGGGGAACTGCATCTTAACCATCAGTTTTTGTTTTGTGTTGTTATGGTTTTACCTCCGCTCAGTAACTGGGTAGCATGTGTGCAAGCAAGGGGCTAGCAAACGTTGCGGCTGTGTGTTATATAAAGTATATAAAGGACATTCAGTGTAGATTATATCTTTGATGGTTGAGTTTACTTGCCTCCTTTTGGAAAAGAAGTCATTTTTTCTTTCACACACCCCCCCTTATCCTGTTGCTGTGGGCTGTGTCCAGGTTCTCTTCTGGATGCTGCTTACACGTGCTGTTACTGACCGTGCATGCACCCACGCCCGGCTGCCCTCGGTGTTTATTTTCCTGTTGGACAGTCCATGCTTTTTAGGGAATTTCGTTTATGGGTGGCTCAGTGGCTTTTGTGTCATTGACTTGCAGTCTGGCGGGTCAGCCTCCCATCACACAGAGAGACATACACACAGAGCAAGGATTGGAACATGAGCAGTGTTTGTTAAGAGATGGCAGTGCTGACACGTGCCGTGTTGGATTGTGGTATCATCAATAGATTGTATTTGACTGTTAGTCCAAATTCAAATCCTTTCCTAACTAATTGTAGGAAACATGAGGGAAATATAGATAGACTTATCTAGAAAATACACATGACACTAAACTATAATGAACAGCACATGGTAAAATGTTTTCTGGGCTGACACTGAGCAGGTGCTGCCCTTGGAAAATAGCACAAGAGCTTAAATACACCTCCTCCCCCTGCCCACATGCCCTTCAGCTAAGTCACTTATTACAGCATAGAACATACCATAGACTCTTAGTAAAGACCGATTGATGTAGTGGCCTGAGGTAAGAGAATCTGAAGATGACCTGTGCAAGTAATATTACTGATAAATGTTGGGCTTCTCTCCCCACTGAAGGTTTTTGTCATTCATTGGAGGGACACTGCATGAGATTGGAAAGCCTGAAATGCAACAGAAAATAAATTCATCTCTTGGAAAAGAAGGTATAGAGAAAACGGCAGAAAGGTTACAGACGACTGCACACACCTTACAGGTCATCATCGACGGTCTGAGCCAGCCCGAAAGCTTTGACTTCCGAACAGGTAAGTTGAATGTGAGTGGTAGCCCGTGTCTTCGCGTAGTTCACATCATCGCCTTTGATCCTCACAATATCGAATGCCTGAAGGAGAATAGAGTCTGCAGTCCTCTGCATGAGAGAGCTGAGGGTCAGCGTTCGTCCTGCGCAGTCACTAGAACGATCATGGAGTCAAATGGAAGCAGGACTCTGACTCCTTGCCTGCTGTTGATCGGCCAGCGCACTAGGCTAGATGGTCTCCTGTGCTGTGCTGCTGTGTGCATGGAGGCATGCTCTCTCCAGTGTGCTGGAAACTGTCTTCATGTTCCATTCACACAAAAAGTGAATCTTCTTCCGGAATTGCAGCCTTCCATGTTTCTGGATTCCGTGTCCCTGAGCACAGTGAACAAATAGGATGATACCTCTGTGTTGATCATCTTCCTGATTTAGAGTGCTCTTGGCTTTCTGTGCAAGTAGAGGGTGAAGGAAGTAGAATAGCCAGAGTTGTTGAGAGGATGGCCCACTGAGACAGAACTGCAGCTGGAGAAAATAAAACCCTGAAGAAGACCAGTGGTATCACAGCCTTCCAGTTGTCCTTCATGTAAAGTGGCTGTTCCCATAGACAAAACTGCCAAGAAGCCTGCTTCTCTCTATGTGGATTCCATGGCTGTCTTTTGCAGCAACACTAAGATCAGTGTGTCTCACACAGGGTGGGATTGGTGACATGCCTATGCACCGCCTGGATGATTGACGAAGATACTTCAGCTACAGGTGGCCTGTACTGGCTTTTCCTGTCCATCTTGGTTTTCTCTCATGGTGTGGATTATCTCAGTTACACTAGAGCCTCCAAGAGAGGCACTCGGTTAACCCAGCGGAGCAGAGGGCCTTCCCTGGCTAGCCTCTTGTTGGGCAGAACACAGCGTGTGGCGAGTACAATTGCAAATAGGTCTCTGTAAGCAAACTTTGCAACTAGCTTTTGCCCTGGCTAAGTCACAATTTTCAAGATAGTTGAGAGCTGTCATTTTACTATTGAACACGTTCCCAAGGCAGATGACTCATACTTTGGAGGTGGAGAGCATTTCCATATTATGGTATTTGTATTATGTTTCTTTTCTCCATTTTCTCAGAAGTATTTCCTGTCTTAATGGCCTCATTCTTTCCTTATCCTCATCAGGCTTCAGTTTTTTTCAGTGGAATAATCAATTCCTTTTTGTTGAAGTTCTCCTTGCAAGTTGGTTTCCTTAATTAGGAACGAGCTGGTTGGGGTTGGGGATTTAGCTCAGTGGTAGAGCATTTGCCTAGCAAGCACAAGGCCCTGGGTTTGGTCCTCAGCTA